>JAJPUD010010644.1:20604-45482 GCA_023553655.1 Myrmecobius fasciatus | reverse complement strand
AAGGAAGGAAGGAAGGAAGGAAAGAAGGGAAGGAGGGAGGGAGGGAGAGAGGGAAGGAAAGAGGGAGGGAGGAAAGAAGACAACTGGATAATCCTAGGTTATCTTCTGAAGCCCCTCTCCTAAATACCTCCTCTTCCAAATTTCCCCATGACTGCATCCCCTTTCTAGTTGCCTGGATTCAGAGCTTCAGTTTCATCCTTGATTCCTCACTCCCTTTCATCCCACATATCCAATCAGTTGCCAATCCTGTCATATCTCTCCCCATAATACCTTTTATATGCATTCTCTCCCTTTTACTCAGACAACCAGTTCAAGATTTCACCACCTCTTGCCAGGATTAGTGTACTTAAATTATAAGGGGTCCCCCAGTCTCCCACTCCTCTGCACTCCAATCCATTCTTCATTGAGCTGCCTAAAGCAATGTAAACATTCCTGTACTCAATAAACTTCAATAGTCCCTATTGCCGCAAGGATCAAATATAAAGTTCACTCCTTGGCATTTAAAGCATTCTACAGTCAGGCCAGACAGGCCTTCGGGACATGAAAGCCTTCCCTGACCCCACCCACCCATGGACTGAATACTCTTCCTCCTCGATTGCCTTGTATCGTTTGTTTTTATAAACTCTTAATAGTGGAGTTTTATTATCTGGGATGAATGAAATCACTGGTTCTGCCCCTCTCTTCCTCTCTATTTTGTATAGATCCTCCCCCATTAACACATCAGTAAGCTCCTTAAGAGTGTTTTTTACAGCACAGTACCTGGCACAGAACAGCTGCTGATTAATTAATACTGATCGATTGATAGATGAAGGAGTCAGGGCTTTGTGTATCTGTTTCCAATATCTGCTTCTGATGATGCTATCCTTTGTAGCTACAACTGCACATGAGGCCGATAACATCCGGGAAGGCTCTCTGATGTCTCTGAAATCCCTCTCCTGAGTTATGGCTAAGAGCTCAGGAACCTTCCTCATGTAAGGAACTCATGGAACTGCACACTTACTTAGCTACTTAACCTCATACCCCCTTCTCCCTCCCCATCCAACTTGTCCTGTGATTCCCTTGCTCAAGATGTTCCCTTTCCCCAACATCCCACTTCCTCTCATCCCTGACATTCTAAAGCTATGATAGCCTGTCTTCTAAGTCATAAGTGTCAGGCTTATAGCACTGGGACCACAAATCCTCAGCCTCCCTCAAAAAGCAAAACAGAACATACAATTTTCCAGAGAGGAGAACAAAATTAAAAAGTGATCATTTTAAAAAGAGAATTTTTTAATTAATCTAAACATAGATAATGTTAATTTGTAGTTTTCCAAGTCAAGATGCCATCCATTTTTATTGGAGTTTAACATCACTTCCAATTTAACGGTCTATGTCCTAATGTCCCCCTCAGCTTTGATGTTCTGTATCCAAAGGGCTCTGACATTCTCTGTTCTAAGGCCCTTCCAGATCCGACATTCTAAAGTTTCAATATTCTCTTTTCTAAGGTGTCTTCCATTTTTAATAGCCTATGTCCCAAAGCTTCTTCCAGTTTTGATAGTCTGTATCCTAAGATTTTTACAATTGACACTCCATCTGATAAAGTTCCCTTCCACCTTTGAAATTCAGTGTCCTAAGGACCACTCACTCTCTTTCTAACCCCTTACAAGCTGGCTTCCAACCTTATCATTCCAACAAAACTGCTCTCTCCTAACTCACCAATGATCTTAGTTGCCAAACCCACTGACCTTTTCCCAGTCTCATTCTCCTTGACCTCTCTACAGTCATTGATAATGCTGATCTCTCCTCTGATACTCTTCACTATAGATTTTCAAGACATCTCTCTCTCTTCTAGTTCTCCTCCTCCTACCTCTTTGACCTCTCCTTCGTCTTCTTTGCAGCATCCTCCTTTAGATCACACCTTTTTACTGTCAGTATCCCTCAAGGATCTGTCCTGGACCCTCTTCCATTCTCCTTCTATCCTATCTCACTTGGTGATCTCACTGGTTCCCATGGATTAAATTATGTTTACCATTCTCAAGTCCATCTATCCTGCTCTAATCTCTCTGCTGACCTCCAATTTCTCATTTCTAACTGTCTTTCAGACATTTCCAGCTGGATTCCAGAAGACATCTTCAACTCAACATATTCAAACCTGAATTCATCATCTTTCCTCTTAAACTATCCTTCCTACTTTCCCTATTCCTATAGAAGAAACACTATCATGTGGCTCTTTTCAACAATGAGATGATTCAGGCCAATTCCAATAGACTTGCAATGGAGAGAGCCATCTACATCCAGGAAGAGGACTGTGGGAATCACAACATAGTATTTTCATCATCTTTTTGTTGTTTGCTTGCTTTTTTTTCTTTCTCATTTTTTTTCCTTTTTGATTTGATTTTTCTTGTGCAGCATAATTGTGGAAATACGTATAAAAGAATTGCACATGTTTAACATATATTGACATAATTACTGTCTAGGGAAGGAAGTGGGGAAAAGGGAGGGAGAAAAATCTGAAACACAAGGCTTTGCAAGGATGAATGTTGAAAAATATCTTTGCAAAATAAAATAGCTATTATTGAAAATAAATAATTAAAAATAAGAAGAGGAAGAAAAAAGAAGAGGAAGTGGGAGAAGAGGAAGAAGAGGAGGAGAAGGAGAAGGAGGAAGAAGAAAAAGAGGGAGAAGAGGAGGAGGAGGAAGAAGAGGAAGAAAGAGGAGGAAAAAGAGGAGGAGGAAAGAGGAGGACTAGAAAAAGGAGGAGGAAGGAGGAGAAAGAGTAGAAGAGAAAGAAACACCATCATCCTAGCCCCTCAGACTTACAACCTAAGTGTCATTCTGGATTCTTCATTATCTTTTGTCCCCCCCCCCCTATTCAGGTGTCTATTGATTTCACCTTGACAGCATCTCCTGAATACATCTCCTTTTCTCCCCTGATATTGCTCCCATTCTGGTGCAGGCCTATTGTAATTACTGTTGATGAGTCTGCCAGCCTCCAGTTTCCTCCCACTCCAGTCCATTAGCCACTCAAATTCTGAAGTGATTTTCCTAATGAGCAGGTCTGACCAAGCCATCCCTCTACTCAATTAAATCCAGTGTCTGCCTCTCACTTCCAAAATCAAATACAAAATCTTCTGCTTGGCATTCAAAGCCCTTCATAACCTAGCCCCTCTCCTTTCCCAGTCTTCTTATAACTTACTCCCCCCATCATGTACTCTTGGATGCAGTGACACCGGCCTCTTGGCTGTTCCACAAACAAGACAGTCAATTTCTCAGCTCCAGGCATTTTCTCAGCTCTCCCCTAAGCAGGGGATTTCTGGTTCCACATCTCTGCCTCCCTGCTTCCCTGACTTCCATTAAGTCTCAACCAAACTCTTTTATAAGAAGCCTTCCTCAACCCTTTATAATTATAGTGCCTTCCCTCTGGAAATTATTTCCTATTTAATGTCTCCTCCATTATGTGGGGAGCTCTTTCAAGGCCAGGACTGGCTTTTGCCTTGCTTTATATCCTCAGAGGGCAGCTCGTTGGCCTGTAAATAGGAAGACCTGAATTCAAATCTAACTTTGAACATGTAACCATGAGCAAGTCATTTAACCTTGTATGCCTCAGTTTCCTCATCTGTAAAATGAATTGGAAAAGGAAATGGTGAACTACACCAAAAAAAAAAAAAAAACTAAATGGAGTCACAAAGAGTCAGACGTGACTGAAACGACTGAACAACAAAATATATTTCCAGAGCTTAGTATAGTCTCTGGCACAGAGTAAGCAGTTAATACATGTTTATTGATTGATTGACAGTCTAACATTTTTTCCAGCATTAAGGTCCCTCCCAGCTCTGCTCTTCCATGTTCTAAGATCCCATCCAGCTGGAACGGCCTTTGTTCCAAATACTTTACATGTGGGTAGGTAGTGCAGAATCCCAGCATCATAAAAGTGGGCTGTAATGAAAAGAGCCTTGGATTGGGAACAGTCTAGTTTTGAATATCAGCCTTGTTATTTACCACCTGTAAGTCACTGGGCTGATCACTTAACCTCTTGGGGGCTCAGTTTCTCCATCTGTAAATTGAAATTGTTGGAGGAGATAGCTTCCAAGGTCCCTTTCAGTTTTAATTCTAACCTACAATGAAGTTCTTCAAAGAAAAAAAGGCTCAGAGGGTTCAAGTGATTTCCAAAAATCACACAGCAACTGAGTAATAGATTTGGGACCCAAACTTCTTTCTTATGAATCATTAGAGTTAAAGTTAGAAGAAACAAGCCATTTAGTTCTTCTATCCCTCATGCGATAGCATCTCCTGGCATTCAGCTTGATGTTGGTCAAGTCACTTCCCTAGCCCTGGTCTTGGTTCCCTCATCTACAAATCTGGGTTTTCTAAACAGACACCAAAGTCCAGCTTGATTTTGTGAACCTATGAGCCTATGATTCTAGTTATTTGTCATCCAGGTCTATGATGCAAAGTCATTTGCCATCCTGCTACCCAGTGCTAAATATAGTGCCTGGCACATAGTAGGTGCTTTATAAGTGTCTACTGATTGGTTTATCGATTGGTCTTCATCTGTAAAATCAAACTACTTAATCTCATAGTTTTTAGAAGGGGAGTTCTTGACATTATTTACACCACAGACACATTTCTAAATCTGGGGAAGCTTATTAACTTCTCAGAATCATGTTTTTAAATTAAAATATAGGAAATATATCAGATTACAAAGGAAATCAATTATACCAAAATACAGTTATGGAAATGTTTTAAAAACAAGATCGGGGATCCAAGAGTAAGCACCCTTGATTCAGAGTGAGAAAAAACCTCAGAGATGATCTCATGGTACAGAAGAAGTTTAGACTGAGGAAAGTTCAAATGCATTACTGAAGGTCACACATAAGGTCACACACTCTGTGTAGCAGAGTCAGAATTTGAACCCAAAGTCTGTGAATCTGGCCAGCAACATTCCCACTCTGTGACACGGGCTCCTAATTAGGAAGGAAGTGAGCTCTGTGACATCACCAAATTTTGGGCAGCTTTAAGCACTGACCTAAGAGTATGTCTCCAAGGTCCTTTCCTAGAGAAGGGGGGGAGCAGGGGCCATTCTGATGGGCCGACCCCACAGCCATATGGGGCCAGACCCCTTCCGTGGTAGTTGATGGTCAATGGATCAGGGCTTGGTTCTTCACTTACTTAACAGAATGGTGAGAGGCCAACTGCCTGCTGTCCCAGTCTTTGAGCCCAGGGTAGCCAAGGCAACCGTTTATAGTTTACCCTCCTCATTCTTTGGACGTCGCTCTATTCTTCCCACATCCCTGGCCGGGCAGCCTCAGTCAGAGAAGGTGTTTCCTGCTTGGGGGATCTCTTTGCCTGGCAGGACCCAAACCCTTGGCCCCCACTTCCAGAGCTGGCCAACCCCAAAAATCTCTTTGGATTCCCTCTCACGGCTCTGGCTTACTGGCCTGTTCCCTGGCCCCATGCCCAGGGTACTTTTGAGAGCCAAGAGGAGCAATGACTCTCAGTTTTCTAGGGGGCATAAAATCAGTGTCCAAATTCTTCCAAACCCCTTAACCCCCAGCCCTTCTTGCTGCTACCAAGAGGGAACACAAGACTGGGATCAAGAAAAGTTGATTCTAAACCCTGCTCCTCCACTGTGGGGTTTTGGCTTGAAGAAGCTAGGTAGCACTGTGGATGAAACACTGCATTTGAAATTGAAAAGACTTGAGTTCAAATCTAAAGTCAGACATTTACAGTCATTGTGTGATCACTGTTAGCCTCAGTTTCCTCAGCTTTAAAATGGGGATAACAACACCTATTCCCAGAGCTGCTGAAAGAATCTAATGTCAGCCTCAGTTTCCTCAGCTGTAAAATGGAGATAATTAACAGCACCTATTCCCAGAGCTGCCGAGAGGACCAAATGTGATCATAAAGTTCTTAATACTGACTAGTAATCAGAAGGTACTATATGAATATTAGCAATTATTATCATATCGCTTAACCACTTTAGGAATTGCTTTCAGAACCAGTATATAAATTAATAATAATAGTAATAACAATTTATTATTATTTTAGTCATAAAATCATACCGCTCAGATTTGCCTTCTTCCTTCTCTTCCTTCCAATACCACAATTCAGACTCCCCTCCTCCCTTAATCCTTGCTTCTGATAGATGAGCTTTTACTTTTCTTATCCCATTTTCTAAGCCACTTATACCACCTCCCAGACACCTCCCAACCACATTCAGAATTAGGGTTAGTATTAGGAATCTAATCCTAGGAATTAGGGTTGTATTAGGGAAATGCTGCTAGACCAATTTTTTCCTGAATGTATTTATTGTCTTCTCTTATTAGATTGTAAGCTTCTTAAGGGCGAGGTCTGTATAGTTTGTTTATATTTGTATCACCAATCAATATTTAACACAATGCCTGGCTTAAATGCTTAATAAAAGCTTTTTTCTTTTATGTGTTCCTTTGTTCTGGGTACCACATTTTAGGAAGGATATTAATAAGCTGGAGAGGAAGCAAAGGAAGGTAATCAGAACAAGAAAGAGCCTCGAAATAAGGTTGCAGGAGAATCCTTTGCATGAAATAGAAATGTTTAGCCAGAAGACATGATTATCCTATTGACGTATCTGAAGAACTGTTGAGTGAAAGAAACGTAGACTTTTTCTGCTTAGCCCTAAAGGACAGAATGAGGATCAGTAATCAAAATTGCAAAGAGCCAAATTTAGGTTTGATGTAAAAAGCATTCTTGAAGAAACCTCAAAACCTAGAATATCAGAACTAGGAGAGGCTTTAAAATACCCAATGTCAGAGGTGAGAGGACCTTAGAACACAGAACATCAGAGCTGGAAGGGCCCTTAGAACAAAGAATATCATAGCTGAGAGGAACTTTAGAACAAAGATGGCTCTGGTTAGAAGTTAAAATCCTTAAAACACAGAATATTAAAACTGAAAAGAGATCTTAGACTATAAAATGCTAGAACTAAGAGAGACCTTAGAATGAAGAATGTTAGAACTAGAAGGACTATTAAAATATATTGGTGCTGAAAGTGACCTTAGAATTGTTTAGTCCAAACTCCTTCTCTTTACAGGCAAGGGCACAAAAGTATAATTAACATCTTCTGCCTAGTAACTACGGACCTGAGATCACAAGTAGTATTATTGTATAACTGTGAAAACATGGTAGTTGAAATCCCAGCTCTTCTATCTAATAATTCTCTGACTTTAGAAGAGTCATTCAGCTTGCGACTCAGTTTCTTCATCTCTAAAATCAAGACAATTATAGTTTCCTTGCCAACCTCACAGAAGCGTATGGAAACTATAGAGCAGTCTAGACATGTGAGCTATTGCTATTATTGCTATTATAATTATTCTAAGGTCCCTCCCAGCCATAAATCTCATGCTCCCATGTAAGTGTCAAGTAGGCCTGCATCCAGAGAAGCTGAGCAACCTGGCCCTCCCACGTGGTGATTGCATCCTGTCAGCAATGTTTTCCCCAACCTAGAGTTTCTGTGGAGTTTTATAAAAATACAAATGTAATGACAGCAAGTACTTCTTAAATGCTTGATGTCATCAAAGCCCTGTCTGTGGTTGACTTAGAGAAGATATAAAAATTTACTAGAAAATGAATTGTGGCCTCAAAAAACTTACACTATAGGCTAGAGATAACAGATAATAATAATAATATATCGTGCAGCTGGGCGCCTGTTAGAGAGAGATACTTGATGTTTAGAAAACCTGAGTTCAAATCCTATCCCAGACACTTCCTAGCTGTGGGCAAGTCATTCTTAATTCTTAATTTCTGCCTGACTCAGTTTTCTCATCTATAAAATGGAGATAAAAATTGTGCTTCTTTCCTAGAGTTGTCATGAGGATAGAACAGGAGATTCATAATATATTGCAAACCTATAACTACTATATAAATGTGATCTACTATTATATATAAAACATTGAATGAAAATGCATGGGATGCCCATCAATTGGGAAATGGATAAACAAGTCGTGGTATATGATTGTAATGGAATACAATGGTGCTGAAACAAATGATGAGTTGGTTGATTTTAGAAAAACATGAAAAAAAGATTTGCATGAAATAATGAAAAGTAAAATGAGCAGAACCACGAGAATTTTGCATTAATTGCATACAGTTACAGCAATACTGTTCAAGGAACAATTGTGAACAACTAGTTATTCTGAGTTTTATAAATATCCAAATCAATTACAAAGGACCTAAGGAAGAAAGATGCTATTCACTGCCAGAGGAAAAAAATGGTAAATAGAAGTGTGAATAGGATGGTTTTGTGTGTGCATGTGTGTCTGTATGTATATGTGTGTGTATATATATGTGTGCGTGTGTGTGTGTATACGTATGTGTGTATAGGTATGTGTATGTGGGAAATGGTGACCTTCTCTGATGCAGGATGGAGAGAAAAAAAGTTCAAAATTTAAAATGTAATATTTTTTTTAGTTTGTTTTTTTTAAGTTTTAAAAGAAATGCATTAGAAAGACGCTAAACAGCAAGTTTTATGAAAAGGCTATTATCAACTCTAGAAGGCCAGAGAAGGCTTTCTGGAGGTTCAAGTAGATCCGTCAGTTATCCTAATAAGGCAATGAGTTCAGACTTTCTAATGGAGCTGGTGATGATGATAGGAAAGCAGAGCATCCATGGTAATGGAAGGAGGATGGGGAATCGAGATGGTGGTGGTGGCGGGGGCAGTGATGGCAATACAGTCAGGCACTCTTTAGAAAACTCTTTTCAGCTGAGCTTAGAAATATTAATAAGTGTTTCTTGATTGATAGATGGTTAAATTGCAAAGGTATTAATCTGGATTAGAAGACACTGTATTTTAAAACATGCCTCTGGAAATATACCAAAACAAATCTTGGGCTCATTATCCTAGAACAAGAAGGGATTTCAGAGAATTTCTAATCAAACTAAGAGGTTTATATGTCCAAGGCCACCTAAGGAATAAGTATCTCTGGTGAGATTTGAACTCAGGTTTTCTGGCTCCAAAGCCATCCTCTTTCCACTGTATCTCCAAGGGAGAGATTTCCATTTCCATCTCCAAGGGGGAAATTTGAAATTTTGTGAAAACTTCTAATGCAGAAGAAAGAACATGGAGTGTAATCCCTGGCTCTGTCACATATGAGCTTCAACAAATCTTATCCAACAAACATCCATCAAGTGCCAACAGGACGACCAGGAACTAGGCTCCAGGTTGGGGATACGAAGACAAAAAACACAATGGGCCTTGTTTCCAAGAGGTATAAGGTATATCCTGGTTGGGGTTAAGAACACCTGAGTTCAAATTCAGTCCCAGACACTTACTAGCTGTGTGACACTAGGCAAATAACTCATCTCCATCTGCCTCAGTTACCTCATCTTTAAAATGGGATTCATAATAGCATCTTCCTCCTAGGATCAAATGAGATATTTAGAAAATGCTTTGTGAGACTTAAAATATTATATAAATGCTGACTCTTATTAAGAAGAACCCTACTTGATGCATTTATGTACAGTGGTAGGTGAGAAGAGATAGGAGCAAAGGACTTCATTTCTTGGGACCTGTTTCCTCATCAATAAAAGGGTCTCCAAGCTCTCTTCCAGCTCACAATCCCTACAATCCTACCTGAATGTGGACATGACTTGGGCCCACAGGGCCCTGAAATGACACTCTCCCTCTAGTCGGGGCTAGTACTGGAGAAAGGAGACTGACCTCTCCTCCCTGGTGCAGGTCAGCTCCTCCAAGACCCACGTTTCCACTGCTTCCTCTTGAGGTTTCCACTTTGGAGAAATGCACCCGCACTGAACTCATTGAGGGGCGGCCCCATGTGAAGCTCCAAGTTTGTTCAGCCGTTTTGGGCTCCCGGTGGCGGGGAGAGCTGCCTTAAGCAAAGTCCAAACTGACCGCAAGTTTCCAGAGAGACTTTAGAAAGGATGGTCTTATTTATATTTGGTGAAAATTATATCCCCACTCCCCGCCTTGTTTGTTTTGTAAAACTTTTCCTGGGGTTAGGAAGCATCCCTACTTTCCACCAGCATCCGTTCTTTTCCTGGCAACTTATGAAAAGACACCCAGGAGCAGAATGGAAAGAGCAAGAGATCTGGGTCAGAAAACCTCGATTCCATTCCATCTTGAGACCTTGATTTTCTCCTCTGGAAAATGGGAGAGAACTAGACTAGATAACTGCCAAGATGCTTTCAGTTCTAGCATCTCATCTTCTAAAGTCCCTTTCAGAGAGGAAGCATGACCTAGGGAGATATAGGATCATTCTTTCAGGAAATCAGGAAGATTTGGGTTCAAGTGCAATTGTTGCCATATACTGGCTATGTGATCTTGGACCAATCACTTCGCTTCTTTCCAGCAATACATAATTGTGTACCCTCCTTAGACTTCATCAAAATGAAAGGTCTTGAGGGGCAAAAACAGAAGTAATAAAGTCCTTTCAGGTATAAATGGATTATTATTAGTAGTAGGAAGTAGACTGAGGCTTTAAATGGTTTAACTGCATATAAAAAGGACCATGAACTTTCCAAAAAGCTCAGAGATTGCTGAAATTCTACTCTTTTGCATAAGTCTCCAATAGGAATCTGGGAATGTAATTGGTAAATTACAGCGGGATCTCTTAGTGAAGATACTCAGCTCTAACTGGACAGCCTGTACTCCTCCAAGTCTTCTAAGTGACAAGGCTTGGAGCTGAAGCCCGGAGGGACTCAGAACTGAGTGACCAATCCATCACATAGGCTAACTTTAGGAGAACTCCACTACTCCTGTGCTTTGTATGTTCCCACTCTTCCCTCTCACTATGGACTCTGAGTGTATTTGTGAAAGCAGTTTAGGGAGAAAATATTTGGTAATTATTTTTCCACTATTCTGTTTAAATAAATACCTTTGCTAAGACCTGAGTCTACAGGCTGATTATTAATAAGAAGCACACCAGTGAGGGCTCATGAACTACAGCAGACTTAAAGCTAGTCAGTCAATCAATAAATATTTATTAAGAATCTACTCTATGTCAAGCACCAATAGTCCCTGCTCTCTAAGGGGAGATGATATGCAAACAACTCTGTGTAAACAAGATATAGACAGCATAAATTGGAGATAATCAATAGAAGGAAGGCACCCGCATTAAGGAGGCTTGGGAAAGGCTCTTTGCAGAAAGTGGGATAGATTTGGAGGAAGCCGGAGAAAGAAGAAGAAAAGAATTCTAGGCATGGGGTCAGCCAGTGAAAATAGTCAGGAGGTAGAGTGTTTCAATCAAGGAAGAGCAATGTGGCCAGTGTCATTGAATCAGAGAATATATTGGAGTCACAAAGGCTTGAATAGTTGGAGCTGGAGGATGAAGCAGGTTATAAAGGGCTTTGAATGCCAAACAGGATTTACATTTGATCTTAGAAGTAATAGAGAGCCACTGGAGTTTTTGAGTAGGGGGGAGAAGAAGATGACACGGTCAGACTTGTACTTTAGGAAAACTATCTATGGGTTACCCATAAAGTCTGAAGTAACAGTCACTCCTTCTGGGGTCCCAACCCACTGGTGCAAGTTCAAATTTGGAGAAATGATCCAGAAGGCACATAGCCAACATATCCCAAATTGGTGGCCATTGTTCTGGGGTCCCAACCCACTGGTATAAGCTCAAATTTAGAGAAATAATACAGAAGACACATAGCCAATATATCCCAAATTGGTGGCCTTTCTATATTGATAGAAGGAATTTTACCCCCTGATGAAATCAAGTCTGAATGGAAAAGGTGCCTTCTATCTCTGTTGCTCTCAGAGGCCACCAGCCTTTTATGTTCTACATCTTAAAGTCCCTTTTGGCTTCAATATTCTGTGCTCTAAGATTTCACCTTCTGCAGCACTTTCATACCCTCCCAGTTCTGACATTCTCTGCCCTAATATTCCATAGTTTAAGGTCCCGATCTGGCCTGATGTTTCATACGCTAACACTCTTTGGTTCTATGATTATAGGGGCTAGTGAAGAGTTAGTTATGTCTATCGCCACATCATAAAGTTTCCAAGCAAAGAAGAAGCCCAAGTCCAGCAATTTCCAGGGTTCTGGGAATGAAAAATGGCAGACGAAGCCCTTCACTGGGATTAACGTGGCAGAAGAATGCACTGGACAGGACATCAATGAGAAAAAAATCCATTCTTTTCTGGCATTCTGGCATTTGCCAAGTACACATAATGTGCTTATCCCCTTTTGATAGATGAGGAAGTGGCGTCTCTGAGACGTGAAGCAATTTTGAGGAGGCTTCCTATACAGTAGAAAGAGCTTTGAACTGGACCAAAAAACCTTGGGTCCAAATTCTGCCCCTAATTATCTCTATCCATGTAGCATTGGGCAAGTTACATTAGAATACAAGTCCTTGGGGAAGCTAGGTGGTGCAGTGGTTAGAGCACCAGCCCTGAAGTCAGGAGGACCTGAGTTCAAATCTGGTCTCAGACACTTGACATTCCCTAGCTGTGTGACCCTGGGCAAGTCATTTAACCCCAATTGCCTCAGCAAAAAGCAAAAAAAAAGAAGAAGAAGAAGAAAGTCCTTTGTGGGTGGGAATTATCTTTTTCATTGCTTAGATGTGTAAACTCTAGGTCGGCAATAAACATACTTTCCAGGGATGTCCTCGTGGATGGTGAGATTGACACACAGGTTGCTAGAGCTAGTTCAGTGTTTGATAGGGAAGGAAAGCATGGGACAGAAAAGGTATCAAACTGAAGGAAAACAGAGCCATAGTGTCATATGCAGATGAAACCTGGATAGTGGACCAGCCCCATTCCAGGAAACAGAATCATCTCCATTTGAACTGTCTTAGGAAGATTCTGGAGATCATCTGGCAGGATATAGTCCCAGACACTGAGTTCCTTTCTAGAGCTAACTGCCAAGTGTTCAAACCATCCTGCAGAGTGCAACTCCAGTGGGCTGGCCGTGTTGTTCAAATGCCAAATGTGTATTTGGCTATTTCATAGAGATCAAGTATTTCTTACCTTTGCTTAACCACTGAATGGGTGTTGCCTCAGTCAAACAGAGACCTGTTGAAGATTTTAGCTTAAAAAGGTTTCCCACTGCATCCAGAGCCATCTCCAGTCATCCTGATCTATATCTGGCTGCTGGTCCCAGATGGTTCTGGAGGGGAAAGTGAGACTGGTGGCAATCCTCCCACACTTAAATCCAATTCTCTTGTATGTCGTGACTTAATGTCATGGTTCTCTTCAAGAATTAAGGGCAACAACTTTATGCCAGTAAGTCTGATAATCTAAATGAAATGGAGGAATATCTACAAAAATATAGATTGCCCAGGTTAACAGAAGAGGATATAAATTATTTAAACAGCCCCATATTAGAAAAAGAAATAGAACAAGCTATTAACCAAGTCCCTAAGAAAAAATCTCCAGGGCCAGATGGATTTACATGTAAATTCTACCAAACATTCAAAGAACAATTAATTCCAATACTATACAAACTATTTGAGAAAAGAGGGACAGAAGGTATACTGCCAAATTCCTTCTATGAGACCGATATGGTGCTGATAGCTAAACCAGGTAGGGTGAAAACAGAGAAAGAAAACTGTAGACCAATTTCCCTAATGAATATTGATGCAAAAATTTTAAATAAGATATTAGCAATGAGATTACAGAAAGTCATCCCCAGGATAGTACACTATGACCAAGTAGGATTATACTAGGGATGCAGGGCTGGTTCAATATTAGGGAAACTATCAGCATAATTAATTATATTAATAACCAAACTAACAAAAACCATATGATTATCTCAAGAGATGCATAAAAAGCATTTGATAAAATCCAACACCCTTTCCTATTAAAAACACTAGAGAGTATAGGAATAAATGGGCTTTTCCTTAAAATGATCCGTAGCATCTATTTAAAACCATCAGCAAGCATCATATGTAATGGAGACAAACTAAAACCATTCCCAATAAGATCAGGAGTGAAACAAGGCTGCCCACTGTCACCATTACTATTTAATATTGTATTAGACATGTTAGCTTTAGCAATAAGAGAAGAAAAAGAGATAAAAGGAATCAGAGTAGGTAATGAAGAAACCAAATTATCACTCTTTGCAGATGACATGATGGTATACTTAGAGAACCCTAGAGACTCAACTAAAAAACTACTAGAAACAATTCACAACTTTAGCAAAGTGGCAGGATTCAAAATTAATCCACATAAATCATCAGCATTTTTATATATTACCAACAAAGTTCAGCAGCAAGAGATACAAAAAGAAATTCCATTTCAAATAATGGATGATAGGATAAAATATTTGGGAATCTATCTGCCAAGGGAAAGTCAGAAACTATACGAACTAAACTACAAAACACTTTCCACACAAATAAAGTCAGACCTAATCAACTGGAAAAACATTAAGTACTCATGGGTAGGCAGAGCGAACATAATAAAAATGACAATACTACCCAAACTAGTCTACTTATTTAGTGCCATACCAATCAAACTCCCAAGAAATTATTTTACAGATCTAGAAAAAATAGTAGCAAAGTTCATTTGGAAGAACAAAAGGTCAAGGATTTCAAGGGGATTAATGAAAAAAAAAAGGCAGATGAAGGTGGCCTTGCTGTACCAGATCTAAAACCGTATTATAAAGCGGCAGTCATCAAAACCATTTGGTACTGGCTAAGAAATAGAGCAGTCGATCAGTGGCACAGGATTGGTTATCAGGACAATCTAGGCAATAACCTTAACAATCTAGTGTTCGATAAACCCAAAGACCCCAGCTTTTGGGATAAATACTCACTATTCGGCAAAAACTGCTGGGAAAATTGGAAACTAGTGTGGAAGAAATTAGGGCTTGACCCATACCTAACACCACATACATAAGATCTAAATGGGTTCAAGATCTAGATATAAAGAGTGATTTTGTAAGCAAATTAGAGGAACGTAATATAGTTTGCCTCTCAGACCTGTGGAGATGGAATAAATGTATGTCCAAAGAAGATCTGGAACTCCTAATTGAATACCAGATGGATAATTTTGATTATATTAAGTTAAAAAGTTTCTGTACAAATAAAACTAATGCAGACAAGATTAGGAGGGAAGCATCAAATTGGGAAATCATCTTTATATTTAATGGTTCTGATAAAGGCCTCATTTCTAAAATATATAGAGAATTGTCTCATATATATAAGAATTCAAGCCACTCTTCAATAGATAAGTGGTCAAGGGATATGAACAGACAATTTTCAGATGATGAAATTAAAACCATTTCTAGTCATATGAAAAGTTGCTCCAAATCACTATTGATCAGAGAAATGCAAATTAAGACAACTGTGAGGTACCACTACACACCTGTCAGATTGGCTAAAATGACAGGAAAAGATAACGATGAATGTTGGAGGGGATGTGGGAAAACTGGGACACTAATACATTGTTGGTGGAACTGTGAACGGATCCAACCATTCTGGAGAGCAATTTGAAGCTATGCTCAAAAAGTTGTCAAACTGTGCATACCCTTTGACCCAGCAGTGTTTCTACTGGGCCTATATCCCAAAGAGATCTTAGAGGAGGGAAAGGGCCCCACATGTGCAAGAATGTTTGTGGCAGCCCTTTTTGTAGTGGCTAGAAACTGGAAACTGGATGGATGCCCATCAACTGGAGAGTGGCTGAATAAATTATGGTATATGAATGTTATGGAATATTATTGTTCTGTAAGAAACGACCAGCAGGACGGTTTCAGAGAGGCCTGGAGAGACTTGCATGAACTGATGCTGAGTAAAATCAGCAGAACCAGGAGAACATCATACATGGCAACAACAGTATTACATGATGATCAATTCTGATGGACATGGCTCTCTGCAACAAAGAATTGTCTCAAACCTGTTCCAATTGTTCACTGAAGAAAGCCATATACACCCCGAGAGAGGGATATGAAATATGGACCACAACATAGAATTTTCATGCTCTCTATTGATGTTTGCTTGCATTGTGTTGCCTTTCTCTGATTTTCTTTTTTTTTTCTTGCACAACTTGTCAAGTATTTCAACATTATTAACATGTAATGGACTTCCTGCCATCTAGGGGAGGGGAGGGGACTGGGGCTAAAAGTTGTAATGGAAAGCTTTGTAAAGATCAGTGCTGGGGAACTACCCATACATATGTTATACAAATAAAAAGCTTTAATAAAAAAAAAGAATGAAGGGCAAACAACTACATTTTACAGGGAACTCACAGTAGCAAATGCTCACACAGAGGTCAAAAGTGACCCAAGGATACTCTCGATATCTCTCTGAAAAACTTTAATATTGATTGTGAGACATGAGAGACGCAGGACAGCCCAGTATACAAAAAAGGTGCTGTGCTCAATGAGCGAAGCAGAATCTCAGTAACACAAAGAAAACGTGAGGTGCTCAGACCCAGACTTCTCCATCCCCAAAAGTTCCCAAGGACTATTTGTGCCCAACCTGTGGTAGAGCCTTCGGAGCTCTTATTGGACTGATCAGCCAGTCAGACACAATGTCCTTTGACTTCAACATCACGTTCCTCTTTGAAGATGAAGAACAAACAATAATTTGCAAACTCAGTGCTTAGCACAGTACCTGGTACTTAATAAATGATTGCTCCTTTTCTTCTTCTGTAAGTCTCAGTTTCCTAAACTGTAAAATGAGTTTTGAGATGGCTTCTAAAATCCTGACTATGAATCTATGATCCAAAGCCTTTTTCTTCCTCCTCCTCTTCCTCCCCTAGTGATCCTAAGTGATCTGACCATTCTTATTCCTAACGAGTCCCCACTCCACTTCTCCATTCATATGACAAACACATCTTCCTAAAGCAAAGTCTTCCCATCTGGAGACTAATCACTCAACAAACTCCAAAAACTCCTTATTTCCTCTAAGATCAAATGGAAAGTCTTCTGTTTGACTTGTAAAATCCTTCATAAACCCATCCCTTCCTATCTTTCCAGTCTTGTTACATTTGACTTCCTTCTGTATGTTACACTGGTCTCCTTAGAGTTCCTGCTACTCCATCAATCACCTCCATGACTTTTCACAGGAGTCCTCCACATCTGGAGCCCTCTCCCTCCTCATCTGTGCCTCCTGGCTTCCTTGGCTTCCCTCAAGAACTAGCTCAAATCTCCCCTTGCACAAGAGGCCTTTCTCTGTCCCTCTCCCCCTCCTCTATCCGCTCTTTCTACTCCCTTCACCTCCCCAGTCTCCCCACTTCTTCCCTCTCAGATTATTTCCATTGGCATTGGGATGTATGCAGTTGTCTGCATGCTCTTTCCCTGTTAGAATGCAGGCTCTTTGAGGACAAAGGCTACTTTTGCCTTTCTTTGCAAACATTTAGCAGAGAGTCAGGAACATGTGTTTAATAAACACTTATTGACTGACTGAGGAAGGGTTCAACTTCAGTACTCCTGTTCCCAGTGCATTAGTTATTGTTTGGCTGGTTTTTTTTCAATTTGGCTTTAACTCTTCGGGATCCCATTCGGAGCTGTCTTGGCAAAGACACTGAAGGAGTTTGCCATTTCCTTTACCAGCTCATTTTACAGATGAGGAAACTGAGGCAAATTAGGTGAAGTGATTTCCCCAGGACCATACAGCTAGTAAGTGTCTGAAGTCTTGACCCAAGCAGGTGAGCATGCCTAGAATAGGCTGAATTGTGTGTAATTCACTAAGGAGGGGGAGAGATGAAGGGGACCAGCAAGGGATCAGAGACAGAAGCTGGAACAACCAGACAGGGACAGCTGGTGATTGAACCAGTTCCACAGAGCGTCCAAGTGATTGCCCAGGTCTCTGCCAGTCTTGATATTCTGTCCCCATTAAAAAATTAGTTCTTGAGGGCAGCTAGGTGGCGCAGTGGTTAGAGCACCAGCCCTGAAGTCAGCAGGACTTGAGTTCAAATCTGGCCTCAGACACTTAACATTCCCTAGCTGTGTGACCCTGGGCAAGTCACTTAACTCCAATTGCCTCAGCAAAAAAAAAAAAAAAGAAAGAAAAGAAAAGAAAAAGAAAATTAATTCTTGAAGGTCAGAAACTGGTTTTGCCTTTCTTTGTATCCCTAATAATTAGCATAGTGCCTGGCACACAATAGGTGCTTAATAAATGCTTGATGATGGTGGTGGTGGTTGTGGTGGTGGTGGTGACCTAAGGTCGCTTCCAGTTCTGGTATTGTGTACTCTAAGACCACTCCCAGCTATAATATTTACTATCCTAAGGTCCTTCTTACCTCTGACATCCTGGGTTCTAAGGCCCCTCCCACCTCTGACACTGTGTTCTAGACCCTTCCAGCTCTGACCTCCTGGGTTCTAAGGGCCCTCCCAGCTCTGACCTCCTGGGTTCTAAGGGCCCTCTCAGCTCTGACCTCCTGGGTTCTAAGGACTCTCCCAGCTCTGACTTCCTGGGTTCTAAGGTTCCTCCCAGCTCTGACATCCTGTGTGCTAAGGGCCCTCCCTGCTCTGACATCCCAGGTTCTAAGTTCCCTCTCAGCTCTGACATCCTAGGTTCTAAGGGCCCTCCCAGCTCTGACATCCTTGTTCTAAGGCCCCTCCCAGCTCTGACATTCTGTGTTCTAAGGTTCCTCCCTGCTCTGACATCCTGGGTTCTAAGGTTCCTCCCAGCTCTTCCATTCTCTGTTCTAAGGTTCCTCCCATTTCTGATCATCTTAGGACACGGAGTGCTGCAGAGTCTCAGGAGCTTCCAGAGCCAGAGGAGGCTTTGTGGAGAAGGTAGAATTTAGTCTCTGCAGAATGAACAAGCTTCAGGTAGGCCAAAAGAAGGGAAGGAGCCGCCACCCTTCCTTCCACAGCCGTCAGGCTTTTCTGTAAGATGTTTTCTACTCCCACAATCCCAGAAACACGGCCCCCTCCCGCCTCCCCCCAGCCTGCTGGGCAAGGGTATTTATAGCTAACATAAAGAAAACCTGAAATACCCATCTGTTTGCTTAGCAGCACCGTTACAGCGTGAGCACTCCCAGAGCTGCCACAGACAGACCCTCTCTTCCGCCTCTCCTCCCAGTTTAGTTTTGCATCATCTTGACTTCCAAAATAAACCTTCCCTAACTGAGCTGTCTCATTTTTATCACTTCTGAGATCATCTCTCCTGCACAACCTTCCTCCCCAAAATTCACCCATTCCGTCCGAGCTACCCAAACCCACAGTTTGGCAAACTTCCTCTTGATTTAAAGGCAGCCACTTCCACATTTCCCATGTTCTCCAAAACTGGCTTGGCCGGGCTCCTCACTGGTTGTCGCCCACCGGCATGGCTCTCTGAGCCAAGACTCTTCTGCCCAAGAACCTTGAACCTGCCCAGGATCAGGTCCATTTGGTTTGATTAAAGCACAATGAATCAATCAACCAATCAACAGGTATTTACCAAGGGCCTATTATGTGCCAGGGTCTAGGTACTGGGGAAAAGAGATACCTGCTCGTGGCGCATTTACTACCCTGGCCCTCTGACATAAGCCGTGCTTAGGACTTGAGGATTTAGAGCTAAAACAGTTTTAGCACAGAATTTCAGAGCTGTGCAACAGAGGTCAGAGGTTATCTGGTTTGTACCTGAAAAAAAAATTCTACAATTCACCCAACAAGGAGTCGTTCTCTCTTTGTTTGGAGGCCTCCAAGGAATGGGTACCCGCTGCCTCCTACGGCTTCCCGTTCCACTTTGGGGGGTTTGCAACCTCAGCCCATCGCTTCTAGGTCTGCCCTTCAAGGCCAAGAAGATTAAGGCCCTGCCAATCCATAAGGCAGTCATTCAAATACTTGAAGACCCCGAGTCTTTCCTTCTCCCCAATTCATTCACTCAATGCCATAAGTCATGATCTCAGCCCGATGGCTGCTTTTCCTCTCCATGTACCCAGCTTGTTGATGCTCTCCCTAAACCATGGTTCCCATGATATTCTACATGCCTTCACCTCCTTATTACTGTCTCCTGCTATGTCCCAATGCAACTGGCTTGTTCAACCCCCTTGTTTTAAAAAAAGAGTAAATTAAAATTCAGAATTCTTCTTGCTTCAGACTCTATTCCCTATAACCAGACCAGATTGTTTGGTCTGGTTGGTTCCCTCCCTAAATATCACTCAAATCAACAATTCACAACACTTATTAAGCACCTCAATGTATGCCCCATATATGGGGCTTAATAAGTGTCATATATGGGGCATACATTAGGTGCTTAATAAGTGTCTTGAATTGTGTACTATGTGTTGCATTCTGGGAGCTGGCTTACAAAGATGAAAATATATCCTTTTCAGGGACAGCTAGGTGGCACAATGGATAGAGCACCAGCCCTGAAGTCAGGAGGACCTGAGTTCAAATCTAGTCTCAGACACTTAACACTTCCTAGCTGTTTGACCCTGGACAAGTCACTTAACCCCAATTGCCTCAGCAAAAAAAAAAAATTATATATATGTATGTATGTATGTATGTATATATCCTTTTCACCAGGACTCCTAGCCATAAGACATGGGGGCAAGTCACTTTACCACTGTGGGGATAGTTTTCTCATAGGAGGAAGCTGGACTCTAGGTCTCTTCCAGCCCTCCCTGCTGGGCTATCCCACACAGCACCTCCACACCTGATCTTCCTAGATCATTACCATGTCGCATCCCTATTCAGAAACTCCCAGTGGCTCCCTACATCCTGCATAATAATTGCTTGGACTGGCATTCAAGGCCTCCGCAGTTAGCCCTCACCTAACCTTTCGATCTTATCTCCCACTGCTCCCAACATGAATCCATTCCAACCAAATTAGTCTGCTCACGGTTCCTGCCTGTAACCAGCCAAGAGAGCGGTAGAGATGCTCATGTTTCCTACCTGTGTGGCTTGGGTTGGAATGGGAAGTGGTAGGAGGCAGTGGGTGCCCATCTGTGCAGGTCCCCAAGCAAAGGCTGAATGACTCTTTGTTCAATTTACTCGTTTTCTTCCATATAAAATGAGAGATTCACCTAAATCATCTCGCTAAGGTTCCTTCCAGCTGCATATCCTGAGATATCCCTTTTCTGCTCTAAATCCAGCTCTGAAGTTGTATATTTTAAAAGCTCCTCTCAGCTCTGACCTCCTGTGTTCTAAGGTCCCTCCCAGCTCTGACATTCTGGGTTCTAAGGGCTCTCCCAGCTCTGACATTCTGGGTTCTAAGGGCCCTCCCAGCTCTGACCTCCTGGGTTCTAAGGGCCCTCCCAGCTCTGATATTCTGTGTTCTAAGGTCCTTTCCAGCTCAGCATCTTATGTTCTAAGGTCCTTTCAATTTCTGGCATTTATCATTCTAACCTTCTACGTTCTTAAGTTCCTTCCAGTTCTCTCATTCTGAATTCTAAGGCTCCTTCCAGCTCTGACCTCCTGTGTTTTAAGACTCCTCCTAGATCTAACATTGTGTTCTAGGATCCCTTCTGGTTCTGCTTCCTATATTCTAAGGTCCCTCCCACTTCTGACCTTCTTCATTCTAACCTTCTCTGGTTTAAGAACCCTTCTCGTTCCAACATTCTGAGCTCTAAAATGCTTTCCAGATTTAAGGTTCTATGATGTTGTGATGGCCATAAATCCATTTTCTAATTAAGATTTTTCACTGAGTTAGACTGAATGATCCTTGCTTCCACTAGACCTTTCCCCCCAGCCCCCCGATTTTCAGCTTCTTAGGGCTATTTCTCAGAAATGATAACGAAGGTGTTACTATTGTAGGTTGCTGACTGCTACGGAAATCTAGCCCTAAGCAGACCCACCTTGGGGGAGGCTAACAGTGACACACCATCATCCCCCACACAGCCAGTCTTCCTCCACACCCTCTGAGCTAATTTCTGCTCTGGCGGCAGGAAGGGGCCTACCCAGCCTGGGTGCTAATCAGCCATACCAGAGACTGGCCAGAGGAGCCGAAGGGCAAATCCAGGGATAACGCAGGACAAGTGCATATGTTGCTGGGAAATACCATTGTAATTGCCTTGGCCTTGACATCGAGCCTCATGGGTAAACTTGGGGCAGTTCAACAAGTCTCTTCGGAGTATTAACTACAAGCTGAGCTCCAGTTGAGGGGGAAACAGACATACTCCCTGCCTTCCAAACACATATAGTCTAGTTGGGGGAGAGGCAGGACATATATTAAGTACCTAAATGGAAATATTAATAGCTCACGTTTCTATATAAAATACATTTAAATAAAATAAGTATATATAAATAAGAGTTTTAAGATTTGCAAAGTGATTTTGATACATTCTCTAATTGAGGATTAAATGAGATAATATGTAAAATGTTGCAAAACTATAAAGTGCTATATAGAAATGCTAAATTTATTGTTATTATCAAATTTAACACCCTGTGAGGGAGATGCAATTATCCCCATTTTATAGATGAGAAAACAAGTTGAATGCAGATCAATGACATGACCTGCCTGATGAGGTCACTTAACTGTAATAAAAAATCTGAGACTAGATTTAAGTCCAAGTCCTGATTCCAAGTTGAGTTCTCTAATCACTAACTACTTTATCTCCCCAAAGTAAGTACAAGGATAATAACAATCCATTGGAATATGTTGACGTCTTCAGTTAAATTCGGAAGAGACCTTGCAAACTGTCACGTCCAACTCATTTGTTTTAAGGATAGGAAAATAGGTCGAGAGAGTTAATGTGATTTGCTCAAGGCCAAAAACAGCTAGAAACTAGGAAGATTTGAATTCAGATCTTTCTGGCTCTCTATCTAGCTTTGTCCATGATACTACTTCTCAACAGCCTCTTGACTGAGGCACTAGTAATTATCCCCTCTTTATATAAATGGAAAATGAGGTTTACACAGAAGTAACTCAAAAAAGAAGGGAACAAGCATTTATTAAGCACCTAATGTGTGCCGAGCACTTTACCTCATTTAATCCTTCCAACATCGCTGTGAGGTACATGCTAGTATTTTATTGTAGTTTATTATTTTATTGTTATCCCCATTTTTTTACAACTGAGAAACTGAGGCAGACAGTGGTTGGATTTGAAAGGAGGTCTTCCTGATTCAGGCCTGACATTTATTTCATTGCACCCTCTGGGGTCTCAGCTGAAAAAAAAAAAAAGTTACCCATTCCTTGACCCAAACTGTTGACTATCACCAACTCAGTCTTAGAACGGCCCTTCAAGTTCATCCAAACTAGAGGTTCCCATTTTGGGGTTCTAAGATCCTTTAAGAATTCAAAGTGATGGTCTGTGGGGATAGCACTAAAAAGTCTTTAATGGTGCCTTAAGCAGTAAATAAAAGAGTATATATTAAATTGCCCCAGGAGATCATAATATATCTTTTGTTGTTGAAAGGGGTTTGAGAAAAACCAGTTGCAAACCACTGATCCACCCTTTTATTTTCCATATTAAGAAACTGAGACCCAGAGACTTCAAGGGGATTGCCCATTATCACACAACAAATTTACAGCAGAACAAGGATTGCCACAGGGTCTCCTGGACTTTTTTTCAGTGCCCTGAAAGCACAGGAAGTATGTGATTAGGTCACCCACCAGAAGAATGATTCAGAGAAAGGAGAGATGTAGGCCAGAACAATCAGGGAAGATTTTATTGGAAGGCCAAAGGACAATTGTCATCCCATTATGGTATTTATTAACTTCTTTCACTCAACTCTGCACTGGGAGCAGCACCTTGGATGCTTCTCTCCCTCCCATCCATGACCTCACTACCTTATGAAGGAATAGGATTTCCATTTGACAGGAGAAATAAGAAGCTCACTCAGAGGAGTCTGGCCAAAGTCACACAATTTGGTGGAACCTCATCCCCCCTCCCCCATGACTCCCATTTCTCTCATAAGCCAAATCTCCCCAGGGATCCTTATGCCTCCTGTACTATGCAATCCTGGGCTCTGCAAAGACCTTTCCTAGAGCCCAGAAACTCTCCTTAGAACACAAAAGGTCAGAACCAGAAGGAGCCTCGGAGCTGAGAATACTTAGAACAAAAAATATCAGATTTAGAAGGGGCCATTTGGAAACCTTAAGGTTTATCAATCGTTAATGGATACACATTTATTAAGCATCCCTGCCAAGTCAGGTGCTGCTAAGGGAGCCCCTAATTTACAGAAGAGGAAACTAAGAGGGAGAACTCTGATCTCCTGACTCCCCCCTGAGGTCCTTTTAAGCCTGTCACCGGGGTCCCTCAGCTGTAGAATCACAGGATCAAAGAAGGAGAGCTGGAAATTTGGAAACCATTCCTCATTTGCGGTCTGTGAACTTCTTGGGGAATAAATTGGAGGGGGTCCCATGAGTTTGATTTTTTTAAAAAATATTTGGATAACTGTTTTCAGGATTAATGATTTCCTTTGTAATCTCTGGACTTTATCATATGGTTTAAAAATCTTATTCTGGATCCTTAGGCTTCAGATCAGAATGCCAAAGGGGTTCACGACACCCACAAAAAGGGTTAGAAACCCCGATATAGTCCAACTCCCTCATTTCACAAAGAGCCTTGGAGAGGCAAATGATTTGCCCGGGGGTCCCAGAGGGAAAAAGGGACCAGGATGGGATTTGAACCGAGGCCCTTTGAGTTGAAACTATACCCCTTTCCATTACCGCGTGAGAAAACGGGGAAAGCAGGGCTGAAAACTTTAGAAAAGGGCTGAGAGTCGAGCCACCGAGGTGCCCGGTTGGAGGCAAGTGGCCCGTGCCCAGAGCACCCAGGAGCGTAGGCAGCCCGTCCCCGGCTCCCCGTGGCTCCCCCTGGCCCGGGCTCTCAGGGCCGCCAGTGGTGGGCTGGAGAAGCTATGTCACAGCCCCCTGGGGCCTCGGGCTGGGTCCTCGCTGTCCCGAGCTGGCCTGGGGAGAGGAAGGGGAAGCAGCAGCGAAGGGCGCCGCGGACCGTCTGGGTCTGGCTCGGAGGCCCGGGCCGAGCTGACCCCCGGGCCCAGAGGGAGGCTGGGCGCAGAGGGAGCAGGGAGCGTGCCCAGCCCCGGGTCGGGCCGGCCCGCCCCCCGGGGGGGGTGTCCCGGTAT
>JAJPUD010010644.1:0-20204 GCA_023553655.1 Myrmecobius fasciatus | reverse complement strand
GGCCCCGGCTCTGGCTCCCGGACTCGGACTCGGAGCCCGCGGGCTGCCCACCTGCAGCCCCGACGGGAGGGTCCCAGCGCGGCAGCTGCCCGGGCCGGGGGCCGGCGGCACGATGAGTCCGCGCTCCTGCCTGCGCTCCCTGCGCCTCCTGGTCTTCGCCGTCTTCTCGGCCGCCGCCAGCAACTGGCTGTAAGTGGGGCTGGGGGAGAGGAGAGCCGCCGAGCAGGCTCGGGAGGGCAGAGCAGGGCAGGGCAGGGCGGGCGAGGCAGGGGACGGCGGGGCGCGGGGTGGTGCCAGGCGGCTAAGAGCACTGGATCCGGGGGGGCCAGGGACCCAGGCTGCCCGCGCTGCGCCGAGCAGGTGTTCTTCAGACTCCCTCCCGTCTGCCCCCCACCCCCCACCTCCCGCCACGGAATAAGAACCCCAGCCATCACCCCAGTCCTTCGGGGCCGTTGTCGGCCTGGGCAGCCCTGAAGCCAGTGAGGAGTCGGAGCCGGGAGAGCGCGAGGAGTGGGAGATGGCAACTGGGGCTGCGAGAAGGGGTTCCTGTCCCGGGCAGATGGGCGCAGCTCTCCGGACTGCCCCCGCCTCCTCCTCCTCCTCCCGGGGCGCTCCTACCTCCCTCACCCCGGGTCCCCTGCCCTTCCCCTCTCAAGCTGGGGCTCGGCCAGCTCGGCTCTGACAGGTCTGTTGTGAAAGTCAATTACCGAGAAAGGCTCCGGGATTTAATAGCAGGTTAATCCCGAGAAGAGTCCCCGGGAGCTGCCTCTCCTCGGGTAGAGGTGCCGCCGCCGCCGGCAGCCCGCGGGAGAGCTGGCGTGTAGGGACCTGTTTGTGCCCGGAGGGGCCGGAGGCGGGGGGCGCGGGGAGAGGGGCCGGGGCTGGGGCCGGGGCCGGTGTGCTTTCCTAATGGCGGGTGAGATGTTGCTGACCCGGCTTTGGTCCTGAATCCCTTTCCCCAAAGAACACTGCCTGGGCTGAATGGGAGAAGGACCTCTCCACCCAATACCGTACCCCCACCCCGACCTGGGGTGGCCTTCAGTGGCCCCCGCGGGAATTTAGCTCTCCCTACCCCTGCTCAACGCATAGGGGTACTGTAATCTCAGGAGGGTCACCAAAGCCCGGCTTGCGAGGGGGTATTGGAGCTGGTCTGGGGAGAGGGGCCAGTTCAAGGAAAGGGGGGGCAGTTCTTCCTCCTCTGCCTCCACCCTGGCATCTGCCCCCCTCCCATTTCCCCCAGATGCAGCAGCACCTGCGAGCATAATCCAGTCCTGTTTTATTTCGCTGCCCAGGGAGCCTAGACCCCAATATTGATCCGAGGACTAAAGGGGGGATATAACCACCAGTGTAGCCTGGGGTTTCCATGGAGACCGAGGAGAGAGGAAAAAAATTTTCTCTCTGCTTGAAGACTGGAGAACAAACGTCTCCCATGAGTTTGCCTTAAGTGTCCACTGGCTGTTGCTATGAGGTCATTGTGGCCTGCCGGGCCTGCTGGGAAGGAGTTGTGTTCAGTTGGGGTCAGAGGCACCAGGGAGTTTGGGGACTGAGGTGATGTGGAACTTTCCCAGCTGCTCTGGAGACCCACTTGGGGCAGAGCCTGGGGGAGGCTGCAAGTGGCTGGTAGACAGTTTTGTTTTTCTTGGATTCCTAATTTGATTAACACTTCGGGAGCTGCCCCGTGGTGCTTACACAAACCCAGGCCAGCGCCATACATACATCCCCCTCCCCAAGCTGGGTGGGAACTGGATAGCAGACCTCTGAAGCTGGAGGAGGAGACCCCGGGGATGGAGCCTTGGGTGAGAACTGGGAGGGACAGGTCTACAGAGCCTGTCACCTCAGAAGCAAAGGTTTGGCCCCCACATAGAGAGAGGTAGGGTCTCAGGGGTCAGCGGCCTAAACTCTGTCTGAAGCAGGGCTGTTTGTTTGTCTTGGGCATCTCGTCAGGGAGCCGAGTGCTGCATGCAGCCTAGCCAGCTGGGGTGGGGGCTCTCTGATGACCCGGAGAGTAGAAGTACATGGAAACAGCTTTCCCCACAACAGCCAGACGCAATGATCTCCAAGGTCCTTTCCAGTTTTCAGTCCCGTGATCCTTCTGTCCCTGGTGGCAAGATACTTATAAAT
This sequence comes from Myrmecobius fasciatus, assembly GCA_023553655.1. Lineage (NCBI taxonomy): Eukaryota > Metazoa > Chordata > Mammalia > Dasyuromorphia > Myrmecobiidae > Myrmecobius > Myrmecobius fasciatus. The sequence goes on along the minus strand of JAJPUD010010644.1, from coordinate 18,083 downwards.
CCTATAAATCTTCCTATTTTACAGAAGGGAAAACTGAGGCTTAGAAGAAGGAAAGTGATTTGTTCCAGGTGACATAGTCAAGGGGCAGAGGCAGGAAGCAACCCTAAGTTTACCTGATGTCCCACCAGAGTTCTCCCTATCACTCCAACTGTCAGTTTCTGTTCTGGCTGGGAATCACGATCCTTTAGGGATACTGAGGGGACTACACAGACACACATCAGCCCCCCTCCCAAGAAGGAGAAGCCCCTTTCCGCTCAGTGGGTTCTGCAGACCTGGGGAACCTCAGTGGTCCATTTTTTATATTATGGGAGCAGGGAAAGGCCCTGGAGGCAGAAGGCGGCCAACCTGTTCTCTGGGGCCGACAGGTGGGTCAGGGAGTGGGGGCAGCAGATCTGGGGGACAGCCTCACTGGCACCCCTTTAACCACCAAAGGCCAAAGGAAAGTTTCTGAGGCTACACTGCCCTGAGCACTGGCATCTCAGCTCCTGGCCGGGTTCCAAGATGAGGTCAATCAACAGGCATTCCACATGTTTCAGAGACTCCAGGGGGACTGGACTCTCCAAGTTGGAGGGGACCTCAAAGAGCATCTACTCCGGTCCCAACCAGATAAACAGTTACTAAACTGAATTACCGATCATCTGTTGTGTCCAGAACTATGTGAAAGGCACATAGCACAAGGCCCCCACAGGGGGAAATAAAAGGGAAAAAAATCTCAATAATAGCTCCCATTTTTATAACTGCCTAAGTTCACAAAGCACTTTTATAAACAGAATGTCCCAAAAATCTTAATGCAATTTAAGGTCTTAGAGCTTTTGACCGCACTAAGACTTTTGGGACAGCTTGTATATTTCAGCTTCCAAAAGATGGTCAAGGTAGGTGCTATGGGTATTATTAGTGATCATAAGCAATTTGTCCAGCAGGTTAGAGTAGAAAAGGCACAAAGTTGGGATACAGTAGAGCCTGGATTCAAATCCCCCTCTCTGATCTTATAACCTTAATCAAGTCATTGTACCGCCTCTGGCCATAATCAAAAAGCATTTATTTAAGAACCTGCTTTGTGTCAGGTGCTGGGGATACAAAAATAAAGCAGCCCCCCCTCCTCAAAAGCTGTAGTTAATGTTTCAAACAAGGGGTTTGTGCTGACTGGGCTCCGAGGTCCGATTCCCAAATATAATCCTGGGATCCCAGGACTATGAAGGGCTCCCAACTCCAAGCCCCCTCATTTATCCCCTTCATTATGTTTCTCCTGGTCTCCTGCATTAGCCAGCCCCTCTGCTGGAGAGGTTTGATGTCTCAAGAAGTGTGTCACCTAGGGGCAGCTAGGTGACCCAGTGGATAGAGCACTGGCTCCAGAGTGACCCGAGCTCAAAACCAGACTCAGACATTGTATGACCCTGACCAAGTCATTTAACCTTGATTGCCTTAAAAAAAAAAAAAACCATAAAAATAAAAAGAAGTTTGTCATCTAGTTGTAAAACTAGACTGAGCTATGAAGTAGCTAGTGAATAAATAACAAGGTGGTACAGTGCTTTGGAAAATATGTTGGATGTGTCCTCAGGGACCTGAGTTCAAACTGAGGTTCTGTTATTTAATGGTTGTGTAATTCAGACAGTTGATAAACATTTATTACAGGCCATGGATTGTGTTAAGGGCTGGGGATACAAAGTCAGCTCCTGCCCTCAAGGAGCTCACAGGACTGTGGGACAGACAACATGAAAACAACTATGTATAAACAAGATAAAATCAGAGATAAGCTCAAAGGAGACACTAGCATTAAGGGGAATTCTTGCAGAAGGTGGGACTCTGGCTGAGACTTGAAAGAGTCTGGGAGGCAGACTTGTATAAGGAGAGAATTCTGGGTATGGGGGACAGCCAGTGAGACTCCCCTCCAGAGGACAGGACTCATCCTGATGTGTGCAGGGATAGTGGATATATGGGATAATGGCCACTCTTTCTAGACATGGTGACCTGCTTTGGTCTAGCCACAGAGATGGGCTCTCAGTGCCCTTTGGAAAGCTTGAGCCAGTGGCCAGGGGACTGCACCGACTGGAGTTCTCCTTCTGGATCGGCCACTATTGGACAGCTGACAAATAATTTACTGTGGCTAATGACCTGTCGCTCTGAGGATCAACTAAGCCAGTGGCTGCAAAGTGTTTTGAAAATCTAAGATCACTATATAATGGGGAAGAAGCGAAGTGAGGAGGAAAGTAATTATAGTTTTCCTGAGGAATCGAGAAGAAAGGAAGAAGGCACAGTGGAGTAAGGAAGACCCGAGTTCAAATTTAGCCAGAGAAAAATGACCCTGGGCAAGTTTGCCTCCATTTACTCAACTGTAAAATGGGGATAATAATAACAGCCCTACCTACCTTCCAAGCTTGTTGTGGGAATCGAATGAGATCTTTGCAAAGCTCTAAGCAGAGTACCTGGCACATGGTAGATTCCCTTCCCTTCCCACTGATAGATCTCAGGATGGGCCAAGGTAAAGCACTCCTCCTGGCCTTGAAGGGCACTCACTCAAAGGGCTGGAGCACTTCCTAAAGGGGCAGCAGAAAGAGCTCTGGAATTGATTCCTAGAAGCTCTGGGTTCATAGGATCCTTGATTTAGAGCTGGAACTCCCTCATTTGACAGATGAAAAAACCCAAAGCTTACAAAGGTCCCCAAGATCACACAGGCAGAAAGCAGCAGAGTAGGGTCTAAATCAGATCCCCTGACCACCCAATCCAGTTTTCTTTCCACTGTTGGTTGAGTCTCAACTCTGCCGCCCTGTTAGGGTTAGGGTTAGCTGTGTGGCCTTGGACCAATGAATTCACATCTCTGAGTTTCACTTTTAGGCTTAAAATGAGCTGGAAAAGGAAACGGCAAACCATTCCACCTCTCTGCCAAGAAAACCTCAAAGGGCGGGGGGACAAAGAGGGGAACACAACTGGACAATAATAAAATCGTAGTGGGAGGAGCTGGGGGAGCAGGGCAATGATAGAACCTCCTCACACTCTTGTCACGAAGATCCTGTACCCAAAGTAAGATGTACCAGGATGGATGTGTAGATGTGGCTTCTTGCTGGCTCCCCACAAGCGACTGAGTGGCTCTCCCCAGCAGTGATTTCCTTAGACTCATTCCTTTTTTGTCTTTGCAACAGCAGTTTGTGCCCCACAGTGGTGAATGAATGAATGGAGAACCTGTGCTCATGGATTGATAAGCATGATCTAGCCTGGGCGTCACAAGCCCTGAGCTCCCCCATATTGCATCTGCCACTTGGAGTCTGAATAATCCCGGGCAAGTCATTGAAGGTGGCAGAGAGGCAGATTTGGGCTTGATGACAAGAAAGCCTAGGAGAGGAATGGACCACCTGAGGAGGGAGGGGATTATCTCTCTGGAGATAATCAAGCAGAAGGTGAAAGATCACTTGTTGGGGGTTTTGTGCTAGGGATGCCCACTCAGGTCTGGATTGGACCCAGGGAATGGTCGGTTAGCTCTTCCAAGTGTGAGGTTCTGGGGTACAGACAGGCTCGGGCTGGAAAGAGACCTGGACCAAAGGGAAGAAGACAGGCGAGGGAATGGGGGTCTACTGACTGACCCCCTGTTTTGCAAATTGCAATCTGGGCAGGATAATGGGATGGGCCCTAAGGATCTGGGAAGAAACCGACTCACTGAAGTTTTCCCTTGTATCTGTTTTCCTGTATTCCACGTTGTGACGATAATTTCACTTCTATAGCTCTTTGCAAAGTACTTTTCACCCATTTGCTTCTCAAGATGGCTTTCTGAGTAGGTCCTGTCGTCCCTATTTTCCTGGTAAGGAAATGGAGGCTCAGTTACCAAAAGTCACCTCGTTAATAAAAGACTCGAAGGCAAAGTCTTCCTGATCACCAGAGCTAGCACAGGGCTTCTTGCCTAAAAAGCTAGAGCTAGAAGGGACGGCAGGGGTCGTCTGGTTCACCCCCCTCACCCACCCTGGAGCCCAGCGTTGGGGCAGGGCCTTGGGAGGAGGAGGAGAGCAGATGGCACAGCTGGGACCTGACGTCTGCCTTGGGGCTCTTTTCTCACCACACCTCACAGACAGACAAGCAATTTTCCTCCAGCTTGGAGAGAACAGGCGAGACACCTCCTGGCCTCCCGGAGACACCCCGGGGTGATGGCTTGGCACTGCCAGGAGTGCTGTCTGTGCCTCAACAGGTGTGCCCAGGCCTGTCTCAGGGCACAGCGTGTTCAATGCCCAGCCCTCTGGGAGGGGGGTGGTTATCCCCGTTCTGACTGATTCCCCAGGTGTGTGTGTGTGTGTGTCCCAAGACCAAGTTCAAGTCTGTCTGCTCCCTGGGGCATGTCAGAAGGGCCCAGGCCCCAGCTGGGTGTAATTCCCCAAACATGGGTGGGGTGGGGGCTCTGAGGAGCCAAGCTTGAGTCCCAGGGTGGATCTGGCGGGCGAGCATCCGTCTGAGTGCAGGTGTGTGCCGCCGAGCTTGCTCCCTCACCCCCTGGGAAGGATCCCCCCCCACTCCTCCGGGTTCTTTGCTCTAGAACACACTCTCATACAGTCAGAGACCCCACGGGAACCTGAGAAACGGCCTCGCCAATTCCCCCTTATTTTGTGGCTGTGGAAAGTGAGAGCAGGACTCGAACCTCCATATTGTGCTGCGAAGCCCTGAATTAAAGCTGCCTCAAACACTGTCTCACTTTAATCTCCTTAAAGAGAAGAGTGTTCACACCTGTCTGGGAGGAGGGCTTGGTGTGAGCAGAACAGAATTCAGTAAAAATGGATGAGAAGTGAATGAATGAATGAAATTGGACTCTAGAAACAGGGGGCTTGATTCTATGTTGTCGCATTTCATAAAATGATAACCTTTAGAGGCAGCAGGGACATGGAGGCCCCAGCACTTTTATCTACGGGGAGAGAAAAGATGAAGAGACTGACCCTTCAGCAGCTCCTTGGAAGCTATTACAAACCCTTAGCTTGGCACCCAGTCACCGTCTGGCCCCAGCTGCTTTTCAGAACTTATTTTCCATTGCTTGCCTTCGTGCCCTCTGGGATCTAGTCACACGGGGCTGCTCATTGTGCCCCGAACTCAGGATTCCATTTACCATCTCCATGCTTTTGCCCTGGCGATGCCCCCATGCTTGGAACGCACTTCCTCCAGCACCTCCTTTTCTCAGAAACCCTCGTTCTTTTAGTCAATTCATGGTTATTGGTCCTCTCTCCTTCCTCTACCTAGTACTCACTTAGGGGAACTATACCCTCCCGCCACCCCCACCTACTCTTGTTTCTTTCTCTCTCTCTCTTCTCTCTCATACACACACACATACACACTCATTCTCTTTCTGTTTCTCTCTGTCCTCTGTCTCTGTCTCTTTCTTTCCATCATCATCATCATCATCATCATCATCTCTCTTTCTCTCTCTCCGTCTTTCTCTGTCTTCCTCTCCCTTTCCTTCTGTCTGTCTGTCTCTGTCTCTGTATCTCTGTCTCTTTCTGTGTCTCTGTCTCTCTGTTTGTGTCTCATTCTTTCTTTCCATCTCTTTCATACACACACACACTGTCTGTCTGTTTCTTTCTGCTTTGTCTCTCTCATTTATTTACACACACACACACTCATTCTCTTTCTCTTTCTCTCTGTCTCTCTGTCCTATCTCTCTCTCTCTCTCTCTCTCTTTCTCTCTCTCTCTCTCCCTCCCTCTCTCCTCTCCTCTTTCTCCCTCCCTCCGTCTCTCTCTCTCTCTCTCTGTGTGTCTCTCTGTCTCTGTCTCTCTCTCTCTCTCTGTCTCTGTGTGTGTGTCTCTGTCTCTGTCTCTCCATCTCTGTCTCTCTGTGTGTCTCTATCTCTGTCTCTGTCTCTGTCTCTCTATCTCTGTATCTGTCTCTCTGTGTCTCTCTGTCTCTGTCTCTCTATCTCTGTCTCTGTCTCTCTGTCTCTGTCTCTCTATCTCTCTCTCTTTCTCTGTCTCTCTTTGTCTCTGTCTCTGTGTGTCTCTATCTCTGTCTCTATCTCTGTCTCTCTGTCTCTTTCTTTCTGTCTCTCTCTATCTCTCTCTTTCTCTGTCTCTCTCTCTCTGTCTCTGTCTCTTCCTCTCTCTCTCTGTCTCACACACACAGCCACAGAGAATACAAACTCCAGGGAGGTAGGAACTCTCCTGCAGTTTGTGTGGGTGCCCACTGGCACCTACTATCAGGCAGCACAGGGAATGCAGGTTGGCTGAATCCTCCTGAGTCGCTGTCAGGCCTGGCTTGGCCCCTCTGAGCTCTGTCCATCACCTCGTCTCTGACTGAGGACCTGGATCTGGACTTGGGTTGTGTCCGGTCCCCGTCCCTTCTTAGAGGCTCTGCTCCTGCCGCCCAGGGCCCGGGCCAGTGTAGTCATGTGCACTGAGGCGTGTCTAGAAGGTGCCCGCATGCATGGGTGGTGAAGCCCAGGTGCCCTCTCTCTCTCTCTCCGCCTGTCAGAGACTGGGGGTTGGCCCAGGCACCCCGTGACCCAGCTGGTGAGCTCCTTTTGGATTTTTCTCCAGGGCTCCTGGATTAGCAGCTGAGTGGCTCAGCCAGCATCTGACAAGAAGGGGCTCCCCAAACCTGTCAAAACTCGCCCAACTCCTGGCCCTCTGGCTCTATTTGGAAAGCAGCATGCTCACACCAAACCCTCCTCCCAGACTCCTGGCTCTTCCCAGACAAGGCCCTGAAGCAACCCACAGAGCCAGTTGTGCTCAGGGGAGAGTGGGGGGATGTGAGAAGCCGGCCAGTGCCCACCACCCCTCCCTACGGTTAGCTTTAAAAGGAGCGGCAACAGCGGCTTCTATGGACTGGGACCAGGAAAGAATGCCCCCGGGAGTCCCAGCATAGCTACTGATCTCCAACAAATCACAGCCCCTTATTCAGACCTTGCTCCCCATCTTTGTCATAGCAGGACAGTGAGGCTCCTCCCAGCTCTGACATCCTGGGTTCTGAGGGCCCTCCCAGCTCTAACCTCCTGGGTTCTAAGGCCCTCCCAGCTCTGACATCCTGGGTTCTAAGGTTCCTCCCAGCTCTGACCTCCTGGGTTCTAAGGGCCCTCCCAGCTCTGACCTCCTGGGTTCTAAGGCCCTCCCAGCTCTGACCTCCTGGGTTCTAAGGCCCTCCCAGCTCTGACATCCTGGGTTCTAAGGCCCTCCCAGCTCTGACCTCCTGGGTTCTAAGGCCCTCCCAGCTCTGACATCCTGGGTTCTAAGGAACCTACCAGCTCAGACATCCTGGGTTCTAAGCTCCCTCCCAGCTCTGACCTCCCGGGTTCTAAGCTCCCTCCCAGCTCTGACCTCCTGGGTTCTAAGCTCCCTCCCAGCTCTGACCTCCTGGGTTCTAAGGGCCCTCCTGGCTCGGACATTCTGAGCTCTCACATCCTAAGGTCCTTTCCACATCTGCATCTCATGACCTTCCATTTCAGACTCTGAAACCAAAAGACTGTTTGTGAAATCCACTCCCTCAGCAAACTCCAGTGCTTTCGGCCCAGCTGGGGAGTGACCCTGTGGCCCGGCTGGGTCAGGCTCCAGATTTCCCCATGGGGACTGCCAGGTTTTATCTCTGCATCCCAAATCTCCTCCTTGTGGCTTAGCCAAGGGCAGAAGGAGGCCCGCTCCCTGCAGCGACCCCCATCAGCGGCCTCTCCCAGCCCACCTTCCTCCCAGGCACACTTTGCACCAAGCCAGCAGAGACCTCCAGGCCTGGGCCCACAAGGGAAAGGACGTGTTCTGAGAAAACATCACAGCTGCAGAGAGCCCAGGAACCCGGAGCCGGGAAAGAAAGGGGAGGTCTGATTCCTGGGGGTCTCCTGGGGCTCTGAGGTGATCCCTTAGGGATGCTAGAAAGAGCCCTGCACTTAGGGTCAGGAGAGAGCCAGGTGTGAATCCTGCCTCTGACCCTTACTGAGCCATATCACCTTAGAATGGCCACTAGGCGGCACCATCATGGATAGTTCAAATCCAGCCTCAGACACTTACCAGCTGTGTGACCCTGGGCAAGTCACGTTATCTTATTTGCCTCAGTTTCCTCATCTGTAAAATGAGCTGGAAAAGGAAATGGCAAACTAACCCAGTATCTTTGCCAAGGAAAACCCCCAGTGGGCTCACGAAGAGTCAAACGCCACTGAACGACAATAAAAATGGGGTTGGGGAGGAAATTCCCTTGATTTGTTTTGCTTCTCAATTTGAATCCTTGCCCTTTCTGATCTCCTTTAAAGCTTTACCTGGAGCAGTAGAGACATGTTATTCCTAGCACAGACATATTATCTCGAATGAGTTAATATTTATAAAGTACTTAGCAAAGTACCTAGCACATTATGGGCATGAATAATGCTTGTACTTCCCAGTGTCCCATATTACCTTCTCATGCATCCCCTGGTTCCCTATAAGAATATAGTTCCCATTTCTAAAGCACTTTAAGATTTAGGAAACACTTTACAACCATATGATGCATGTAGTATAACCACATGTTAGAGTATACCATGGAACCTAAACATGAAATGTAATTTTTCTTAAATAGATAAAAACAAAAAGGAGATACTTTTCAGATCAACAGTTAAGGGGAAAATTCTAAACCGAGCAAGAGACAGAAATGAATGTTCAAAATAAAACAGACAATTTCAATCATGTAAAATGTCAGTTTTTTGCAAAAACAAAATCAATGCATCTAGAATAAGAAAAATTATCAAGAAGGCAAAAATCATTATATCATATAACTCAGATAAAGAATTGACATTAATGTATGTATATAAAATCAAGAGCCATCCCCAATGACTATGTGGTAAAAGGCAAAGTTTTCCAAGGAAGTGTCAAAAAGCAACAATTATATAGAACAATTCTCTAAATCACAACTAAAAAGAGAAATATTCTGAGGTTCCACCTTCACCCATCAGATTGGCATAGATGAAAAAAATAAAGACTGAAATAGTCAATGTTGAAAGGGCTGACAAGGATTGATTGTGTGAGGATCAATTATAGATTGATATATAATCAATCCTATATTAGGATAAAGTAAGTTCTGAGTTGTTCCAACCATTCTGTAAAACATTTTGGAATTCTAAAGGTAAAAAACAGGCCACTGAATTGTTCATTATCCTTTGACTTAGTGTTCCTACTCCTGAACCTATACCCCAAGGAGGTCAGCTATTATATGCAATTATCATCATTCCTCCCTCCTTTTTTTTAACCCAATAGGAAACTGAGACTCAGAACAAATGAAATGGCTTGCCCACTGTTGGGCACTTAGGAAGGCTAGGATCTGAGTCAGGACTCAGACTTGAGGGGTCTGTCATTCTTTATACCATATTTCTGCCTCTCTGTGATTTGAGGGTATAAGGAGGCTGAAATATCAGGAACTAGGACTCTGGGATGCAGCCATTCATTCTGTGAAGGTATCACTAAAGGAAGGAGGGTAACAGGATAAATTGTGTGGTAGGGCTGGGAGGTGGGGAGCAGAGGGGAAGAAAACCTTTGCAAAGCTATATCTGGGAGACGGTTTCTTTTGGCCAAGTGGAGTCAGCTCAGCCTTTGAAATTAACTGCCCTGCAGCCCTCTGAATACCAATCTGATTGTTCACTTTTCCTACAGCTGAACTAAAAGATTGTATCCTTGGTCCCCAATGCTTAGGAATTTGTTGGGAAATCCTGTGGGGGGGTAAAAGGGGGAAGGGAGAAGAATCCAGCCAGGACTAGATAGGAATCTCCTTTAAAGTGGGGTTGGTTGTTGGGTAAACTATGCACCCAGTATCCTGATCCTGAGATAACCATCACAAAAAACACCTGGTCCCCACTCCTTCCCTCCAGGCCTGGGCTCCAATGGGGCAGGTAACCCAGCAGCATGGGCCTAGCAGCACTAGCTAGCTCTGCACCCAAGAAAGGGATGCTGCAGTGCTGGGAATCCCCCATCAGCCTTGGGTACCGCTATTGCCAGCTCCTCTGGGAGCAAAAATCCAGAGAAATGCCCTTTCACCAGTATTTGGAGGGAGGGGAGGAGCAGAAAAGAGCCCCAGAACTCAGTTGGGGAGCTAGGGCCTACCGGAAATAGCTAGCATTTATATGCCTTAAGATTTACAAAACACTTTACGTATGTTATCTTGTTTGATCAGCGGGAAAGTTGAGTGGTTGTTGGGGCAACATACCTTCCCATTCCCTGGACACCTCCTGGCTCCAAACGCCTGACTTCCTCCCTCTGAGGGTCAAGCTCCTGCTCTTCAGGTTAGAGCCTGCCTACCTTATCCCAGGCCTGTGTAACAGAAGAGGCTGTCAAAGTTTAAGTGAGATATCTAGGATCACAAGTTATTAAGGGTCTCAGGCAGAATCTGAATACAATTCTTTGCGATCCCAGGTCCAGTGCCCTGCCCACTGTATCTGCTAACCACCTACAACAGAAAGTAGGGAAGCTGAAACCTTCAGAGAAAGGGCTGGGGGGGGGGTAGGACCATCAGAATAGGAAATGGGGGGACTAGACTCTCCAGAAATAAGTGAAGGGGCCTGAACCCCGAAGGCTGGAAGTTGTGAGAGTTTGGGCCACCAAGATAAAAAGTGGGGCAATAGACTTTCAGAAATAAGACAGGAGAAGGAGCGGAGAACTCGGACTCCAGGACAGGAAGTTGGAAGCAGGAGCCACAAGGCAGAAAAAGGTGGAATGGGCTCTTAGAGATAAGATATGAAGGAACTGGGCCATGAGGCCAGAAAGAAGCCATTGGTTTTCAGAGACACAGTCAGAAAACTTGGTTTCCTATTTCTGATCTGACCCCTCCTAGCGGTGTGACCTTGGATGTATCATCCCCTCCTTGAACATCATTTTCTCCCTCTGGGAAATGGGAATTATAATATTTACACACCCACCCCTTCTGGAGGTGTTGTGCTCAAATATAGGAAGAGATGATAGGAAGGGGAAGGTACCTGGATACTTAGGATAGAAAGTGGAGGATAAGGCCCTCAGAGAGAGGGAGCTAGACTTACAGTCAGTAAAACCTGCCTCGGATGCCCCTGAGCACGTTTTTTTACCTTGCCAGGTCTGTTTCTTCAAATTTAAAATGAGATGGTTGAACTGCACAACCCCCCGAGCTCCCTTCTGGCCCTGAATCTCTGATCCTTCAGAGATAAGAAGGGGGAGGAGATGGGGTCCTCAGCTTTCAGGACAGGAGCCGCCTGACCAGCCACTCAGAGAAAGGAAGTCGGCACCTTGGGACAACCAGGACGGGGCTCGACTCTCAAATAGGAAGCGGGGTGGAGGCAGAGCTTTCCGAGCCAGGATGTGGAGGGAAGTGGGTTTCCCAGAGATGGGGATGGTATGTTACCCCAACAACCACTCAACTTTCCCATGAATCAGGCCCTAGAGACACGAATGCCCTCACGGTGACTAAGGCGGCCACAGCTAGGTCAGCACTTGGCTCCGTCCAGCCAAATTAGCCCAACTGGGCATTCCATCCCTTTCCCACCCACCCCATTTGTAGGCCTGGCAATCAACAAGGAAGTCCCAAGGGGGGTAGGATGAGAAAGAAGCAATTCCTACCTTCAGACATAGGGCCAAACCCTGCTATTTCTCCTAGCCCAAAGCAGGGCCCGGCCCTGTCAACTTTCCTACAAAGTCCTAGCTCTTGCTGCAGACTCCCGAGACCAGGGGCTGCCTCTGCTGGTTTTCACCTGGAATAAAAAAAAATCTATAAATGACTCAGTGCCTCCCAGGCCAGAAAGACTCTCAGATCTTCTCTGAGAAACACTTAAGACCCTTTTGCACAAAAAAAAAAAAAAAAAATGAGTTCTTATATCATCAGTACTACTGCACTGGGAAGCAAGACTTGGGATCAATTCCCAGCTCTGACAAGACTAAAGACAAAATTTTAATGGCCATGAGCATGGAAATTATAACCAAAATTGTGAGACAGGCTTGGTTCACCAAGAAAAGATTGTAATTAAATAAGATTCTTGCTCTATGTACCAGAAACTCTACTAGATACTAGAGATAAAGGCAAAAAATAATCTCTGCCCTAAAGAAGCTTACATTCTAGTGAGGAAAAGCAAATTACATCTGCTAAGAAATAAAAACAAAATTTATGCCAAGGAAAGGGAAGGGCATTAGCAACTAGGGGAGGAAGTGTTAGAAATATCCCTCTTAGGCTTTGAATTAAGTGTTGAAAAAAGCTAGAAATTCTAAGGGGAAGGGGGAAGGGAAGCCATGCTGGACACAGGGCACAGGACATGTCTCATACTGGTTGTTTTGATCAGAACATAGAGTGTATAAAGCCTGGGCAGAGGCTGGTACCAGATTGTGAAGACCTTTGAAGGGCAAACAAAAGATATTATTTTATTCTGGAGGCAATTGGGAAACTGGAGGAAATTGGAGTCACACAGTTAGTAAGTGTTAAGTAGTGAAAGGCTGGATTTGAACTCAGGTGCTCCTTACTCAGAGCAAGTGCTCTATCTACTGTGGTTCTAGCTGTCCCCAATTTCTTGAGTAGAGGAGTGACGAGGTAAGAACTGTGCTTTAAAAATTTCAGTTTAGCAGCTGTTTGGTGATTGTATATTGAGAAGGAACAGGCTGGATATAGGGAAACCAAGAGAGATTATTTCTGTAATCCAACAAGAGATGATGGCAAGAAGGTTATAGATTTAAGAGATGGTGTGAAAAGAGAATCAATAATATTGGTCAATTGGACTGGATATGGGAGTTGAGGAAGAATGAAGAATCAAGATCACAAACTTGGGTGACTGGAAGGAGGATGGTTCCCTCAACAGAAATAGGAAAGTTGGGAGGAAACATGGGCTTAAGGGGAAAGATCCTGAGTTTTGTTTTGGATGAGTTAGAGACGCTTTGAAAGCATCCAGGTGGAGGCAGCTAGTAGGCAGTTTGGGAGGAAGTTTAGGAGAGAGACTAAGGCTGGGAGTAATGATGACAGTGGGACCAAAAGGGAGAAGAGGGCCCAGGATGGAGAGCCTTTGGGTATATTGCTAGGGGGCAGAGCATGGATGATAACTCTGCAAAGGAACAATCCAAGATATAGAAGGGGAGCCAAGAGAGATCCTTGTTATTAAATACAAAAAGAAGAGAGATTATTCAGAAAGATGGCAGCTGGAGTGGAGTAGGAAAGGAATAATAGTCAAACAGGGCCAGATGCTTCAGAGAGATTAAAGAGGATGGCAACTGACCAAAGACCATAAGATTTATCAATGAAGACTTGATGGATCAATTTCAATGGACTGGGGGGGTGCCATTGTATAATGGCAAAGGGACAGAGAATTAGGCAAAAGGTAATATAGAGAGGAAAGGAGTGCAGAGGACATTTTCCTGGCAGTTTGTCTGTGAAAACGAAAGGTACAAATTGATAGCTTGAAAGGATAGTAAAGGCAAGAGATGAGGACACATGGACAGTGGGGAAGAAGAGAATGGATAAAGAGGGATTGAACATGAGAAGAAGAAAGAGGATGACCCAAAGGGGAATGGAGAGAGAAAAAAGATGGGCTGCTATCCTAAGATATATTGAAAAGCAGTGGACATCCAGAAGGGAAGTAAGACTCCTCTTCTACTCTGCCCTGAGCTAACCCTGTCTAGACTATTTTGTTTAGTTATAAACATATTTCAAGAAAGACCAAGAAAGGTTGGGCGGTATCCAAGAGAATGACCCAAAAGAGAACAAGAAGAATAAATCATATGAGGATCAGTTGAAAGAACTGGAGATTTTTAACTTGAGGGAGATTTAGAGGAACATGACTGCTATCTTCCAGTTATAGAGGGACTGTCATGTGGAATAATAATAGCTGCCATATATATAGCACTTTACATATACTACCTCATTTGATCCTCACAACAACCCTGTGAGGTAAGTACTATTCTTAACCCTATTTTAGGGATGAGGAAACTGAGGCTGAGAGGCTATAAATGGCAAAGCCAGCTCCAATTTACTTTATTAGGCTCTGAGATTTTGGAGTTGAAATGGATCTTTAAGGCCAGCTAATAAAATTCCCCTCTTTGCAGATGAGGAAACTGAGGCTCAAAAAGGCTCCAGGACTAACCACCACTTTTCTCCTTGGGTGGAAATTGTGGGAAAGTAAATTCTAACTTGAAATGAGAAACAAATTTAACAGTTAGGACTATCCCCCAAATAAAAGGGTCTGCCTTGAGAGATGGGTTCTCCCTCACTTGAGGTCTCCAAGCAAGTCTTTGCTTTGGACCACTTGTCCAGAATTTTTGAGGAGATTTGATATGACACTGATCCTCAAAACAGGTAAATGCTATTATTATCCCCATTTTACAGATGAGGAAACTGAGGCAAACAGGGTGAATTGACTTGCCACAGTCACAAAGCTAAAAAAGTGTCTGAGGCTGGAATTGAACTCAGGAAAATGTCTTCCTGCTTCTAGGTCCAGTACTCGCTACCTAGCTGCCATTACATTGTATTGTATCATATGATAGTATAGTGTATTATTATATCAGATATAAGGTTCATTTGATTCTCACAACCCTGGAAGATAAATGCTATTTATGATCCTGATTTTACAGATGAGGAAACTGAGGCAGACCCAGGTTAAGTGTAATTATACAACTCATACTTATATAGTAATATACATTTCCTCATTCAATCTTCATAGCAACCCAGTGGGGCAAGTGCTGTTGGCCCTATTTTACAGTTGAGATGTCTGAGAGACAATCACATGGCCAGGAAGAATCTAAAGCTGAATTTGACCCAAGTTTTCCATCCATAACTGAATGACCATCTGTCCTGGCCCCCCCAGACACCACCCACAGTTTCAGGCCCTCATCCAACTAGTTTCCCTCACCTGAGCCTGCTAATTGCTTAAGGAGGAGACAGAATACACTCTGGATGGGGAGCCTACAGAACTCAGCTCTGCCCGGCTGTGCCATGAGGTCGCCGTGACCCTGGACAGCGCCCGTCCTGTCTCTGCTTCCATCTTCTCTCAGGTGTGGAGAACAAGAAGTGCCCATCTTTCCACTTTCACCTTTCTAGAGAGGTACCCGGAGAGCCTCCCTAGGGAGGAGGAGGACCAACAAGTCCCAGATTTTAGACACAGAATGAGACTTCCCAGCTGGGGACAGGACAGTGGGGGAATCAGTTTGACCCGACTATGCATATTTGCTGAAAGGATTCTGTTTTTTATTTTTTTTTAATGTTTTTTTTCTTTTTAAAAAAGGGAAGGTAAAGACAAAAACTGCTTGTTAACTGGGGGGGGAAAGTTAATTTTTTTAAGTCCTGGGTTTCCAGTCAGGAAATCTGAAGGTCACTGACAGAGGGATTAAGCAAGTCCTGAAATCCCAGTTCATAAAGCCCACCCCTCTCATTTTCAGAAGAGGAGAGAGGGGGTTTATACCAGCATCAAGTAGAAACTCAAGCAAGCACTTTCTCTTCTCTCTCAATGTTCTCATCTCTGTCATGGCTGATCCTCGAAGTTTAGCAGTCAGTGTGGCCTTAAGAAAAGCACTTGCTAAGCCTGAGGCCGATGCAGACAGAAGCATCATTATTTTGGTTACCCTCAAGTGCCAGGCACAGGAGTCGAGTCCAGAGCCGGGTGTGTGCAAGCCCCTGGGGGAAAACATGGCTCACTGGTTCTGGCCCCGCTTTGGCCTCCTCCACCCCAGGGGGGGGTGACAATGTGAGGGTCATAAAGTCTCTAAATGTGACCCCGGAGGAAGGAGCGGACAGCCAGGCTCCAATGTCCTGGCTGGCGTCCCAGCCCCCACCTGGACAACGGGAGGGTCACGGTGGGACCCAGGCACAGACCACTCTCGGCTGCCTTGACCTCCCAAGTCCTGCGGCTATTTCCTATCTCCCTCCGAGGGCCTGACTTTCTCCAGAGAAGGAGCCAGTGGGGAGGAGCCGGTGAAAAATCCAATTTTTACTCTAGGAATTTGTACATTTAGGGAAAAAAAAAAAAAGGAAGAAAGAAACCTGGAAGAGCTTGGGGCCGGCCCAGCTAATTTTAGTTTTAATGAAAACAGCAGGTGGTCAAGGGGATCGGATCTTCCTGGCAGAGCTGAGGCTTTCAAGCCTTCTAGGCCGGTGGCCAAGGGGAGCCGAGCACGGGACGGAGGTGAGGGGTTTTCTTGGAGGGTCCTGCCACCTCCTCTTCAGGGTGACCTTTTTAGAAATAGAGGAACTGGCCCCCCAGCTGCATGGAGGCAGGCAGGCACAATCTTCAGGGCCAGGAAGGGTAACTTAACCAACGTCAAGGGGATGGCTCGGATCCTTAGGCGGCTCAGGAGCAGGTGGTAAATCAATAACCTGGTATTTAGGGCCAGGAAGAAGCCTAAATGTGGGTGTTAAAGATGGAACCAGAGAAGTGGCTTGAAGAAAGGCAGCAGCTGGGTCCTTCTACAGGACCTGGAATGGACACGGGGAGCTGAGGGGCCCAGGGACCCACTCACCAGTCCCTTCTCCAAATGTCTCCAGGAATGGCCAATGCTGTTCACATCTGAGTTCAGTCTTTTCCTCTCAGAGGAGGAAATGCTCTTCCTGTCTCTGGGAGAAAGGTCAAACCATTATACAAACCAGAGGGGCTCCCTTCTGTCACTGGGGGGCTCATGGGGCTACCTAGTCCAACGTTGCTTAAGACAGCACAAGGCACCAAGAAAGGGCTTTAAAAACATTTGCTGCCTTGATTTGTTAGTCTTCAGTCAGGTCCTGCTTCCATGCTCTTGCCAGGCTTCTCCTGGCTCTGAAGTTCTGTATCTTAGGAAACCTCAGGATCAATCAGCTAATGGCAGAGGTTTCCTAAGATACAGAACTTCAGAGCCAGGAGAAGCCTCAGAACAAAATAGCACTCATTGTTCTCCTTGAGTTTAGAATACGGAATGTCAAAGTTGAAAAGTACCTTTAAACACAGAATGCCACAGCTAGATTGCTTAGAACATCAAATGTCGGAGAGGAGAGAGGGCTTAGAACATTGGATGTGATAGGGGGAGATTACTTAGAATGTTGAATATCATAGGGGGGAGATTGCTTAGAACATTAAATGTCAGAGAGGAGAGAGTGCTTGGAACATCAAGTGTCAGTGCATGGAGAGTGCTTAGAACATTGAATGTCAGAGGAGAGAGTGCTTAGAACATCAAGTGTCAGTGCATGGAGAGTGCTTAGAATGTTGAATGTCAGATGGGGAGAGTGCTTAGAATGTTGAATGTCAGAGAGGAGAGAGTGCTTAGAACATCAAATGTCAGTGCATAGAGATTGCTTAGAACATTGAATGTCAGAGGGGGAGAGTGCTTAGAACATCAAATGTCAGTGCATGGAAATTGCTTAGAACATTGAATGTCAGAGAGGAGAGAGTGCTTAGAACATTGAATGTCAGTGCATGGAGATTGCTTAGAATGTTGAATATCATAGGGGGAGATTGCTTAGAACATCAAATGTTGGAGAGGAGAGAGTGCTTAGAACATCAAGTGTCAGTGCATGGAGATTGCTTAGAACGTTGAATGTCAGAGAGGAGAGAGTGCTTAGAACGCTGAATGTCAGAGAGGAGAGAGCGCTTAGAACATTGAATGTCAGTGCATGGAGAGTGCTTAGAATGTTGAATATCATAGGGGAAGATTCCTTAGAACGTCAAATGTCAAAGAGGAGAGAGTGCTTAGAACATCAAATGTCAGTGCATGGAGAGTGCTTAGAACGTTGAATGTCAGAGAGGAGAGAGTGCTTAGAACATCAAGTATTGGTGCATGGAGAGTGCTTAGAATGTTGAATGTCAGATGGGGAGAGAGCTTAGAACATTGAATGTCAGTGCGTGGAGATTGCTTAGAACGCTGAATGTCATAGGGGGAGATTACTTAGAATGTTGAATGTCATAGGGAGGAAATTGCTTAGAATGTTGAATGTCAGGTGGGGGAGATTGCTTAGAATGGTGAATGTCAGAGGGGGTAGAGTGCTTAGAACATCAAATGTCAGTACATAGAGATTGCTTAGAATGTTGAATGTCAGGGGGGAGAGTGCTTAGAACGTTGAATGTCAGAGGGGGGAGATTGCTTAGAACATTGAATGTCAGAGAAGAGAGAGTGCTTAGAACATCAAGTGTCAGTGCATAGAGGTTGCTTAGAATGTTGAGTGTTAGAGGGGGGAGAGTGCTTAGAACATCAAGTGTCAGTGCATAGAGATTGCTTAGAA
>JAJPUD010010643.1:0-60271 GCA_023553655.1 Myrmecobius fasciatus | reverse complement strand
TTTTTTTTTTACTTTCTCATTTTCCCCTCTTTTCCATCTGATTTCCTTGAGCAGTATGATAAATGTGAAAATATGTTTAGAAGAATTGTACATGTTTAATCTATATTGAATTACTTGCTGTCAAGGTGGAGGGAAGGGGGAGAGAAAAAAATTTGGAATACAAAGTTTTGCAAAAGTAAATGCTAAAAACTATCTTTGCATGTATTTTGAAAATAAAAAGCTAATATTTAAAAAGAAGAAATAAAAGGCAAAATGACACATTAAAAAAAAAGAAAACTGTTTTCTTAACTCCATTTTCTTCCTCTGAATACAGACCCCGGAGTGTCCCTATCCCCATAGTAGGTCTATCTGTGGTGGGGCTCTTTCTCCTTTGCTTACTCACATTTTTCTTTTATTTTGTTTTTGCAGCTTTTAATATATTCAAGTTCTAGTCCCAAAGCATGGGGAATTGTGGAATACCAATGACAGGCCAACTGCAATGGCTCTCGCAGAGATCCCAAAAGTGAAAGAAGAAAGAAAGACAGACATGGGGCTTCAAAATGAAGAAGATTAAGACTAAGATACCTTATTATTACCAACTCTACTCAAAGTAGAGTTTTCTCTTTCTAATCACAAAGTTGCTAAGGAAACAAAAAAGAAAACAAAGAGTAGATAAATCAGAGTATGAAGGGACCATGTGAATATTGGGTTCAAGGAGAACTTTTTGCATTCTCAGACAAACTGTCTCTCCTCCTATCCAGCCTGATATCATTATCATTTCTGCAAATTTGTTCCCATCTGCTTCCCTTCCTGGCCTCCACCGCCCGGTGGCAGATTCTTGTGGGAGTACAGTGCCACGTGAGAATGACATGAATTCCTGCACACTATGCCCAGACTAAGCAAGCATGAATGCCTAGGAAAGCACAGCTTGTGATCCTGCAAATTAAGCACAGACTAAGCAGGTGTGATTACCTGGGAAGGCACAGGGAATTATGCAACCATTCTCAAGTTCTCCTTACTGTTATTACCTGAGGTCTATCCAAGGGCTCCATCTTGGGCTCTCCTCTTTACTATTAAGCTCTCCTCTCCACTGTTAGGACCCCTAGTCATACCATTCTACAAATGTTCTTGTTCCATGCAGGCGCTCAGCTGTTTGGGATCTATAGCTGTCCTCTGTGCCCTGGACATGAAACCAGGGACTCAGCTCTCCAGCAAGTGCCTACAGCCAGAAGTGATTGCTGTGCTCCCCCCAGGTATGAGCTAGCTCCTACCCAACAATCTCAGCCAGGGAAATGATTAATCAGTACATCTGTTCTTGGCGTTCCTCAACAATGAAAATCTTCTCCTACTCAGTCATCACACACACACATATATTCATTCTCTCTCCTCCTCCCTCTCTCTCAGACTACTTTCCAACTACAGCTGCCCCAGAAGTAGTTGTTTATTGATTCCAGAGAGTTAACCTGAAGATATTTACACTTCACTCAAGCTGAATCTCACCAACCCCTTCCCAGTGTCCTCTGAGGCAATATTCTGCCTCTTTCTGATGAGGAAATTTGGAAAGCCAAAAGTTTTCTGACCTACTCCACTTTCTTCCTCTCCCCCAAATCCCAAATTTGAACAGACAAGATGGCATGGACAATGTCTCCACCACCATGACTTGTCCTAGCTGTGTGATACTGGACAAGCCATTTGACCTCTCTTATCCTCACTTTCCTTTGTCTATCAAATGGCTACAATATCTATATCACTTACTTGACAAGACTGTTGTAAGACTTAAATGATCATATCTGTAGAGTGCTGTAGAAATGTTAGTCATATAGATAGACAGAGAGAGAAAGAGAGAGAGAGAGAGAGAGAGAAAATGCCCTGGGCCACCCCCCCCAGAAGCCCTCACTTCCACAAAAAAAAAGTATATTCTCATCTTTCTTCTTTAAAGCTAATCATTAGTATTATACCGTCTCCAAGGTTTTGAGAGTAGGAAGGACATTGTTGTTCCTTCCATTTCCATTATTATAATCTTCTTATCATTTTTTTTCTTTTTGCTGAGGCAATTGGGGTTAAGTGACTTGCCCAGGGTCACACAGCTAGGGAATGTTAAGTGTCTGAGACCAGATTTGAACTCAGGTCCTCCTAACTTCAGGGCTGGTGCTCTAACCACTGCGCCACCTAGCTGACCCCATTATTATAATCTTAATGTAAAAGTTTTTCACATCCTGCTTACTTACCTTTGTTTGTAGCTCACCAGGTTCTCTGCATTCTTCTCTTTCATATATATATATAAAACCATTAATTTTTATTACAGACAACTTTCTATTTGACTCAGGTGTCAAATCTTGACTTTCAAAGCTATCTACCTTTTCCATATTTCCTTCTGGTCTTCTTTCAATTCCTATAATTTTTTTTAAATAGCCTTCTTTACCTCCTTTTTTCTGGCAAATCTATCACTTCTCAGCACTAATTATATCTATTGTTACACATAATACAAGATAATATTCCATTACAATCTTGTGACATTTCTGATTTGTGTATAGAGAAGACGTGAGATGAAGTCTACCCTCAATCCAGCAGCTGCGTGATCCTAGACAAATCCTGTAACATGTTGACCTCAGTTTCTTCATCTGTAAAACAAGGGTTAGTGTGGCACCTTGCTTTGAGGATGAAGTGAGATCTCTTTAATGCACTTTGTAAACCCTAAAGTACTGTATAAAAAGCTGGCTGTCACAATTGTATCACAATTCATGACCTAATTCATAGGCATCTACTTTGTTTCCAGGTTTTTGCTACTATCAAAAAAAGGTGTTGTTGAAAACATTTTTGTAAATGGGACCATAATGGAAAGACAATCCACTTTGTTTCTTCCCAGGCTGAAGACTTGGTACCCAGAGTCCATCCAGGCTGTTCCACTGCTCGCCAGGCTTGGATGAGATGGCAGTCCACAACTCTTCTTCTGATGAGATGGGGAGACCAGCAGGCCTGATACTACATTCTAAGCTTATAAGATCAGAGAGCTAGATAGAGCTAGAAGGGACTGGAGGACCATCTAGTCTAACCCCATCATGGTATAGAAAAGGAAAATTAAATCCAGAGAGGATAAGTACAGAACATACCATCTACCTTGCCTCCACAGCCTCCAAAACCCTAGCACTATCATCTGATATAGTGCTGTAACTGACCTCAGCTTCCTCAGCCTCTCTGATTGAAAATCTGGAGAAAGGCTAGAGGGCCGAGGGCTAGTCCAAGAGCTCCTCCTCAAAGCCTCCATGTAAAGACAGTTCCCAAATCAACCATCTCTCCATTTCCTACCTGTTGTCCTCCTCTGGCCTCCAAAATGTCCTCAGGAACTACATGGTCAGGAATTCATAGTTCTGATTGCATCAGACAATACTCAAGCCTTCTTAGTACCTTCTGTTCCCACCTGTTCCTATCTCCCATTCTCTCCCTAGAGTATCCTATACATCAAGATGTTCTTTTTTAATCATTCACCAAAAGTTATTTATTTTCTACTAACAGTGTTTCCAATTCTTTTTTTTTTCTTTTTCTTTTTTTTGCTGAGGTAATTGAAGTTAAGTGACTTGCCTAGGGTCACACAGCTAGGAACTACCAGGTGTACAATGGCTGGATTTGAACTCAGGTCCTCATGGCTTCAGGGCCAATGCTTCCAATTCTTAAGTGAAAAGAGCAAGAGAATATCAAATAAAGGAATCAATGAACTAAGCAGAATGATCAATGAGGAACATGCTGTCAACAAAGATCAGTGATAACAGGCTTTTTTAGATCTTGGATCCCAACAGCAGATTCTTAATCCTTATTTTGCAAGCCTTTTAGAACATGTTGCTGTGGCTAAGTGTCAAAAAGAGTTGGGTTTAAATTTCAACTTTTAACACTAGCTGTGTGACCATGGGCAAATCACTTAATTTCTCTGAGCTTCACTTTCTCATCTGTAAAATTAAGGAATTAGCTTAGAAGTCTCTAAAGTCCTTTCCAGCACTAAGGAGGAGGAGAGTAATGGAGAGAATCTGGAAATCAAAGTTTTAAAAACAAATGTAAAAAACTATAACTGAGGAAAATAAAAATATTAAGAGAGAAAAACATTATAGCTTTTTGAGAGTAAGGGTTTTTTCTCCTTTTGTAAAAGGTAGCTGGGTGCAAGATGGGTCTAGAGTCACTACAGACCTGAATTCGAATCCAGCCTCAGACACTGAGCAAGTCCCATAGCTCTGTCTGCCTCCATTTGCTCATCTGTAAACTGAGGATAAGGGGCAGCTAGGTGGAGCAGTGGGTAGAGCACCAGCACTGAAGTCAGGAGGACCTGAGTTCAAATCTGGTCTCAGACACTTAACGCTTCCTAGCTGTGTGATCCTGGGCAAGTCACTTAAACCCAATTGCCTCAGCAAAAAAACAAAAACAAAAACAAAAACAAAAACAAAAACAAAAACAAAAAAACAAAAACAAAAACCTGAGGATAATAAATGTCCCTACTTCGGAGAGTTGTGCTGGGGCTCCATTCGGACAATCTTTGTGAAATGCTTAGAGGCTTCCCTATTTGTCTGGGTCCAAGATGCTCAGAGACTGTTTCCTGGATGAGTGTTGCAGGCTTTCTTGCTTGTGGCCCCTGGCTTTTCCCGTTGCTGGTGAAGGCTGGTCTGTCCTCTCAGTGTTCCTGGTAGCCAGCTGCCTGTTTTATTCTGTAACTAGAATAAGTTCCCTCTGTGAGGTTCTCCTTTGTGTCAAGCAGAGTGCTACAGTCCCAGTCTTAAGCAGGAGCACCCCTTGGTGCTCTAACCCTGAAGGCAAGGGAAGGGCATCCCAGCTACCAAACTGTGGTGCAAGTCCAGAGTAGCTGTTCCCTCAGCATCCTGCCTCTTCTATCACTTCTGAGCATCATGTCTGCGTCCCCTGCGGCCGTGAGCTTAGAGCCTCCTTCCTCCATACCTGCAATCTGGGGATCTCTGTCACGGGCTCCCAAGAGCCTCTTAGGTCTAAAGCAGTGCTGGGGCTGCTGGAAGCCCTTGCTTGTTCCTTTAGAAAAGGGGCCCTGGACACAGCCACAAGAGATGTTAGGAAAGTGGACAAATAAATTTAGCCAGCTACATGTAGAATCTGACAGACCTTTATGGCAATCAGTCACTAAGCATATATTAAGCACCTACCAAATGCTAGGCACTGTGCTAGGAGCTAGAAATAAAAAACAAAAATAAAATGACCACTTATCCAGTAAATAAGCATTTGTTAATGGCTAAAATGTATACAATGCTCTAAGTATAATGCCGGAGAAACTGAGGCAAGACAGACATTAAGTTTTTAATATTTGAATAGTGGAGAATTTGGGCTAGCTATTGAAAAGGTCTCATGTCCAAAAGATGTCCAAACCCTAATCAGCTGAATGGGACTCTTGTCTCAAAGCCTCCAGCAACCAGCAAGTAATTCCAGAGACTTAAGAGCTCTACCTATCAGAGAAACAACGGTAAGGAGGGAGAGGGGGGCAGAACACTGGGTGAGTGGAAATTTCAGGAAAGGATCATAACTTAGTCCTGACAGATTGGGGATCAAGATAAGGAGGTCAAGGGCAGGAGACAGGAGTCTGAGGGGCAAATCCCAGCAGGCACTGGAGATAAGCCATCTGGAGTTTTATGACTCATTGGAATGTGAGAGTGACCAGAGCTTAATGGGGTAAGGAAAGGGGGTGGGGGATGACCATAATATTTTATTCAGGTTATAGCATAATAATTCAGGGAAACTGAGGCAGGGAAACTGAGGTATTACATAAGGTTTGCAAAGCACAACCTCTGAGAGGCAAGTGCTATTATTACCGTGTGGGACAAGACCACTGGCACAAGTAAACCAAGGAAATTTCTCAAGGTAAAAGCAGAAAGGAATTTTATTATGATCTCTCAGAAAGGGTTTTTCCCTCCCAACAGTCACAAGGAAAGTCGAGGCCCAGTTAACAGACTAGAATTAATCCAGATCTGGGGTAACACTCTCTATAGGTTGGGGACATTCTAAGTCATAAATGAGGAAAAACTAATCCAACCACATCTTTAGGATTACAAAATTACTTTATATGGGAGTTTCAAAGCCAAGATGGCCCCAACTTAGTCTCACAAAGAAATGAGCTATATGGTCCCACTCCTTGTAAACCACGTGTTCTCTGGACTAAGAAACCTGGCCCTGGGGCACAGTTGACCTTCACTCAAAATTTAGAACACTGTCTCCATGTTGTGAGATAGCTTTCACAATTCACTTCATCCGTTACCCACCTACTGTGTGCCAGCTACTGTGCTTAGTCCTAGGAATACAAAGAAAAGCAAAAGATGAGGGAGGATTCTGGGAAGATGGCCCAGATTGGTAAACTCCAAGTCCTACTGATTTACCCCAAATTTGCACCTCAAGACAAACATAGAATGGTGAAAAATCGAGATGATTTAGTGCTGAACAGGAGTCCTCCGGATACAGCCTGAGATCTGAAAAAAGAGCAGGGGCTGAGGATTAACCGGTGTGAAGCACAAACACCTCTGGGCTAGCTCTACAGAAACTAGAGGCTCCCTGGGGCTACCTGGGTGTGGCTGAAGCCTCAACAGGAACCACAGAGACTTTCACCTCCCAGACTGTTTATGGAGTTGGGACTTGAGTTCCCGAAGACACAGTGAACCCCAGCTGATTAGGAATGCCAGGCCCAGCTTTGCTGCAGGGACTCAGCCCTAAGTGAGAAGGAACCAGCACACCTGGTGAGTGCAGAGGCAGGGGGAGGGATGCTGCTGGCTTTGGGCTTTTGCTGGAGGATGGAGCTCTTGGTTTGGGGTTCTTGGTCAGAGGGGAGAGCTCAAGTGCAGCTAGGGGCACCATCCTCTCACTCCACAATTAGAGGTGCTTGCACTAATACCTCTTATTAAAAAAAAAATAATAATAAACCAGCAAAGAACCTCACTACTGAAACATATTATGGGAACAGAGAAGACCAGGATTCATCTTCAGAGGATACTTTAGTTTAAAAACAAACAAAAAATTCTACTCCAAAGAGTGATGTGAAATGATTCCCCACTCAGAGTATTTATAGAAAAACTCAAAAACGAATCTTAAAATCAAATGAAAGATATTGAGGAAAAACCAAAAAAAAAAAAAAAAGAAAGAAAATGAAAACCATCTGAGAAAAGCAAAAAGATTATGGGGAACGGTTAACCAACTAGAAAAGGAGGTACAGAGCAGAAAACTGAGGCTCAATTAGCACTTAGTAAGAGCTTACTGTGTGCCGGGCTCTGGGCTAAGCGTTAGGGATCCACAGAAAGACAGAACTGGGTCCCTGTCCTCGAGGAGCTTCCAGTCCAGAGGCAGCCGTCGAGCAAGTGGGCAGGTTCCCACAGGAAAGGCCTCCTGTTAGAAGACTCCGGTCCCAGAGTTGCTATTGGGAGACAATCCGAGCCCGCCTCCTTCTCCGCCCGGGTCTTTAAAGGATTGGGAAGGAGGTTGGGGGCGGTGCGGCCTCTTGGCTCCGCCCCATTCCCGACTGGCATCTAACACACGTGCCCCCGGCCGGCTTCACCAGCTAGAGGGACCAGGCTGAGAGGGCGTGGTGCGCATGCGCGCAGGGCGGGGTGAAAGGGCTGGCCTGAGGCTCCCTGGCAAGTGCTTCGGGGCCGGAGGACTTTGGCGGGTGTTTGTTTCTTTCTTTTTTCTGGGTCTGTTTCGGTGCCGCTACTTGGCGGGTTGGATGGGACCTGGGGGTCCAGCGCCGGGCCGCCGAGTTCGTCCTGGACGGCGAGGAGGCGGCCTACGAGAAGTGTGAGTGCGGGAGACTGGCACCCCTCCCCTCGCTGAGCCTTTGCCCCGAGCAGTCCCCCACCAGGATGCCCTCCCCTCACGGGCCCCACTGCCTCACCCCCTCCTCTTACCAACCCCCCCAAGTACCGTGTGTGTGCACGTGCGTGTGTATGTGTGCAAATGCCTGTGTGTAACTTTTTGTGTGCTCGTGTGCATGTATGTGTACGTGGGCACGTATGTGCACATGGGGGGGGAGACCTGTGAGAGAGAGAGGGGCTGCCCCGCCCCATCAGAGCTGAGCTCTTTGCAGAGTCCTGGTCTTCTCATTGGCTTGTGCCCCCAACACAAACTGAATGAAGGGAGTGGATGTGAAGCTCCAGCTGGAGGCCTAGGACTACAGTCCAGAAGGAAAGGTGGGACCTGCCCCCTCCCCACTTAGACTTGATTATCACAGGTTCTTTGGGCTTATTTGGTGCTGCGATTTATGGGCAATAAACAGACATTGTGTGTGTGTGAAGGAGAATCTAATATTATTTCTCCCATTAGTGAGCTCACTCAGTCCTGCATGGAGACATGTCCTTTATATGAACTCACGACGCTTGGATATGCCTACATGATTTGGCATAGCCGCCCCTGGGAACATAAATCGTACTGAGGAGAACTGGCCATTCTCACAATACTGACGTTCATTAAAACGTACCTTGCAGCCCCATACGGTATCTCCTTGTTGTCATAAAACATGTTGACTTTTGGGTATCCTTACAAAGCTTCCCGTGCCCAAGAGACTTGGCTCGCAGCCTTCTTTGTTCTCTAGCAATAAAAACCCCAAGCTGCTAGAAGCTCTTTGGAATCTCACCCGTGGAGAGGACGCTTTGCCTGGGACCTTCCCATTGGGGACTCAGAGGATGCTGAACTGGGATTCCCCAGCCATGAACCTTGGAGTCGGTGCTCCCTCCAATCGGTGATGTTTTCTTTGTCTTTCTCTTCTATTCTAATTATCTTACTTATATGCTTATGTATTCTCTGTGTATTATTTTGTGTATGCTGTTATTGCAAGCAATCTATACCCTGTATTGTATGAATAAAATCCACTTCTAGCCTTCGCAGTGTGTCATCTGCAGGAACGAATCCCAACCGAAACTAATTTCTCAAAACAGTGTGTGTGTGTAGATGGGAGAGTATGAGTTTATATATGTATATGTGTGTATAGATATATGTATGTATATATATTTGATTTACCGTCCTTTCTTAACAAGTAACAAAGGATATGAACCAACAATTCTAAAAAAGGAAGAAAAAATTCCCAGAAGTATTCACAAGTACCTGAAAGATGCTCCAAATATCTCAAAATGAGACACCAATCAAAACATCCCTGAGGTTTCTCCTCAGACACTGAAAATTAGTAAAGAGGATCGAAAATGGCAATAGTCGTTATTGGAGGGCCGGAACAGCTGGGCTGCAAAAATATTGGGGTTCTCATCTGCTGTCATGAGATTTCTCAAAAGGATTTATAGGCTAAAACCATCTCCAAATCAAGAGGAAAGTTGCCCTGCCTGAAAGAGACTCCCAAGAAGAAAACTCACAAGAGCATTATACCTAAGTTTCAAAGCTCCCGTATTAAGGAGAAAATACTACAAGCAACAAGGGGGAAAAAATTAAATACTGTGGAGCTACAGTCAGGATAACACAAGATCTGGTAGCTTTTACACTTAAAAACAGAAGGGCTTGGAATAGCACATTTTGAAGAACAAAGAAGCTGGTTTTGCAACCAAAAATTACTTGCCTGGCAAAGTTTATTATCCTGAAAGAAAGAGAAAAAGAAAAACATTTAATGAATTGAAATACTTTCAGATATTTTTGACAAAAAGACCAGAACTCAATGGAAATTTTGAAGTATGTGATCCAGGAGAAACAGAAGGTAAACATTGAAGACTGATTATAAGGGACTCAAAAAAATCAAACTGTTTACTTCTTATAGGGGAAAATACTTTCTGTACCTTTAAGAATGTTACTCTTATTTGTGGAGTTTGAAAGAGCATATGTTGATAGAAGGTTTAGAGTTTAGTTGAATATAATGGATGATTCCAACAAATAAAACTGGGTAGGGAGAAGCCAATTGGAGTAATCCTCTCATGCAAAGAAGACATGCGTGGAAGAACTGTTACAATGAAAGCAAAGTTCTGGTAGTGCTAGAACCTTATTCTCATTAGAAATGGATTAAATGGAATAAGCTAAACATTCAGATATACAAGTCTTCTAAATTTATGAAGAACTAGGAAGGCAAAAGGACAGAAGGGAGGGACTTTTAGCAGGGTGTTTAGATCAAGAAGTGCGGGAATCCAGCTCCATTGAATTTGGAGAGTGTATTAATGAAACACACAAGCTAGGTGGAAACCATCTAGGCAGTTCCATTTATTGATCTGAGAGCCAGGGTTTATATACTCTCTAAACAAGTATGCAATAACACTAAGCCTTTTCAGGCTACTTAGTGTGCATTCTGAGGTTACAGGTATACATCATTTCCAATATTCCAGTTTGACATTAATATTTAACAGTAACTAGTTGTAATAATCTGTTAATCTAACAGAGTCACAAATTGGAGCAGTTAGCAGTAACAATCTACTTATTTAACAAAGTCACAAATTGGAACAATTAGCAGTAACAAATTCCTTATTGTAACAGTCACAGATTGCATAATTTGTGGTGCCTTGTTCCAATTGCATGCATTGTCCACCAAGATATCTTAAATTTATCTCAAACATGTCTCAGAGAAGATAGCCAATGCTTTGAACTTTTTGCCTTTACAGAGAGCAGGTCTCAAGTAAGATATGGACTGGACTGTTTCTGTACAGGGATTTATTCAATACTGGCCCTCTACAAAGAAGTAGGAGGGTGTTATCATATTGGCTAAAATGATAGGGAAATGACAAATGTTGCAGGGGATGTGTCTGTCCCAGTCCTAAGTGCAAGAACAGTACATTTTATCCTCTAATGATCCAAGTTGAGACTTAGTGGGCTTTCATTTCAGGAAATGAAAAATGGTATCAAAGAACATGCTGCAAAAATCTTTCCCTTGGTTACAAAGCAGTACATTCTCAAGGCACGAGACAATAACTTAGAAAGGTTACATAGAAAATCCTTTGATTCTTGAAGCTCTTTATATCCTGGCCCTTCCTACTTTCTAGTCTTCTTAGATTTTCCTCTTTTCCCCATTCTTTATGACCCAACTATACAGGCCTATGTGCTACCCCTCACACCTGCCCCTTCATCTCCTGACCCACTTCCCTCATGTTGGCCTTCTCCCATGCCTGGAACATTCCCTTTCTTCACTTCTGACTTCCTTCAAGTCTCACCTCAACTATCTGGTCCATGCCACTCCTAGTCTCTTCCTTCTGAGATATCCTTCTATTATATTGTGAATATCTTGCATGTTGTCTGCTGTGTTACTGTGGGAGCTCCTTGAGAACAAGAGACATGTTTTTGCCCTTCTATGTATCCTCACTGCACAGCAGAGAGACATAGTAAGTACTTAACCAATGCTTTTTGATTACTGAGGAGAGGTCCCAGAAAAGGGATTGATGGATACTCCACAAGTTAGTAGATAGCTATCCTGAATGTGGAAAAAGGACCCCAAAGAATCCCAATTGATTACCTCTATGACCCCGGAAAGTCATTTAACTACCTCAGTTTCCTCATTAGCTGGAGGAGGAAATGGCAAACCACTCCAATATCTTTGCAAAGAAAACCCTAGTGGGGTCATAAATAATGAGAGATGACTGAAATTTGACCAACAAAAAACTCCAAACAGCTATGAAAGTAGTAAATTCCCCTTTATTGAAGACCCCCAAACAGAGTCTGATCACTTATTGATTATGCTGGATATGGAATTTATTTTTTAAGAAAATAGCTTTTTATTTCCAAAACATATGCAAAGATAGTTTTCAATGGTCATCCTTGTAAAACCTTGTTTTCCAAATTTTTTCTCCCTCCCTACCCTCCACCCTCTCCCTTAGCAACAAGTAGTCTAATATATGTTAAACGTGTGCAGTTCTATACATATTTCCATAATTATGTTGCTCAAGAAAAATCAGATCAAAGGGGAAAAATGAAAAAGGAAGCAAAAAGCAAGTAAGCAACAAAAAAAGCGAAAATACTATATTGTGATCCACATTCATTTCCTACCATCCTTTTTCTGGATGCAGATGGCTGTCTCCATCACAACTCTATTGGAATTGGCCTGTATCCGCTCATTGTTGAGAAGAGCCACACAAGATTGACTTTTTTAATGTGAGTTGGACTCAGTGCCTCTGGGTCCCAACTCTGAGATTCTGTGATTTGGAGACCAATAAACACCAGTAGAGAAATATGATTTTTCCTTGCCTGTGTGATGCTTCTTTGCCTTCTGAGGATCACCACCCTCCATTACGACAGGGATCTCTCCAACTGTATTTTCCCATGTCCTACTTCACCCCATGAGAGTGATGGTCCTACCCTGGATCTTGTCAATACCCACAAATGTCCCATAGCTAATTCCCTTTTCTGATAATAATCAATTCTTGTTACATCTCTCCTTTATCATTGCAACTCCAAACTTTGTTCTTCATCCTTACTGAGATCTCCAGTCCCTTTCTTCTGTAGGTCTTTCCCATGTTATCATCCCTGTACTGCCTATACTTTGCTTCTTCCTCTTGACCACTTGGTGAACCTTTCAGTCATACACTATTCTCTTCTCTTGAATTCCTTATCATTTTATATTGTCATCAACATTTCCCTGTCAAGGCTGAGGCCTTAATAATATTAACCATAGTTAACATTTGTGGTGGTGGTGGTGGAGTTGTTAAAGTCATGTCCAAATCTCCGTGGCCTGATTTGGATTTTTTGGCAAAGATACTAAAGTTGTTTACCACTTCTTCCTTTTACAAGTTCATTTTACAAATGAGAAACTGAGGCAAACAGAGTGAAGTGACTTATCAAAGGTCACACAACCAGTAAATGTCTTGAGGCCAGATTTGAACTCAGGAATTCCTCACTCCAAGGCCAGCATTTTTCTCACTGAGCCACTAGCGTCAGTGCAAAACATTATCTCATCCCGCCTGGATTATTGCAGTTATCTTCTGCTTGGTTTCATTGTCTCAAGTCCCATTCTAATGCTATTCTTTTTTCATTCAGCTATCAAATTGTCAAACAATTCCTCAAATTCAGATCTGGGCTCCCCTCAAAAAAAAAAAAACAAAAACAAAACTGGAGTACTTCCATGTGTCCTTGTTTCCACGCAAAGAATTTAAGCTCTAATATATTCTGTATGTAGGTTTTTTATTTTTGTTTTTGTTTTTTTGACATTAGAATGTGAACTTCTTGAGGAATTAAAAGAGCAATCAAGAGTCATTGACCAATAATTCCAAGGTGAGGAAATTTTCACCACTGATTCAAGTCAGCGCCTTCTTGGCAATTTATGATTTTAGACAGCTATCTATATAGTCCATTTGTCCAGCCAGAGTCGTACAACTATTAGAGAGTCAGAGGCTGAACTAGAATTCAGGAATTCCTAACCCTGAAACTAAGTTTCAGCAGCATGATGGAAGACAAGGCCAGTCAGTCAGTCAATGAACATTTATTAAGCATATATTAAACTGAGGCATACAGGTTATATGGCTTGTCCATGGATGCACAGCTGTTAGATTGAGGCTGGATTTCAACTCAGATCTTCCTGTCACTCAAGTCAGTTTCCTGCATCACAGTGCCATCTGGTGGCCACATGAATGTAGTGGAAAACAAACAAACCAAAAAACCCTGAAGTTCAGAAAAATTACAGAAATGAGAAAGATTAACCTGAAATAAAGAGAGTTAGTAAACATTTTTAAAGTTCAGAGGAAAAGAAGGAAGGTCAGAAGGAAACACAAACAAGGTGAATAACTTTGAAAGTTCTATGTGCAATTTAGTATCTACCTAAAAAGAAAAGCAAGTTGTATGTAACTTAAGATTCATGTACATATATATGCACACATGTGTGTGGTATGTTTATGGGGGTACATGTGTGTATATATGTGTGTATCATGCAAAGAACATGGAAGGCGTAAACTTAGCCAAGTGAAAAAGCAGGATGGGAAAAAAATTATACAAAATTCATAATAATGTAAATAGAAAGAACATCAATCCCTTCCTACCTCCAAAAACCTCTAGAGACTATGTAATGATACTGATTATTTTTAAAGAATAGATAAGATATGTTGCTTTCTACTTTGCAGAAGTGAGAGCCTATGGATATGGAATACTGTACATACTGAAAGATTAAGTTGATATGTGGGTAGGTTTGGCTCAACACTTACAAAAATAAAACTACTGTCTATTAAAAAAAATCCCCAGTTTTCTGCTTTCCTCCTGATCTTACCTACATTTGTTCTATTTGTAGAAAACCTTTAAAATTAATGTAATCAAAATAATTCATTTTGGGTTCCTTGTTTTTGTATTTGTATTGCTAGCAATGAGCATAGTGTCTAGCACATAGTAGGTATGTGATCAATGTTTATAAACTATTAACTTACTACAAGTATTTTGAAGATCAAATGAGATGTTATATATGGTACTTTGCAAGCATTGCATAAATTTCAAGTAACACTCAAAAAAATCCATTTTACATTTCTCAGCACTCTCTCTCTAATTTGTTCATAAATTGTTTTGATTTCTCCATTGGAAAACTGCCTGTTCATATCTTTTCACCTTTTATCAGTTAAGAAATGATTCATATTCTTATAGATTTGATAAAGATCTTTATATATTGGAGAAACTGCCTTTTAAAAACTCCCGTTTTCTCCTTTCCTCTGATCATAACTATATTTTTTCTATTTGTTCAAAACCTTTAACATTTAATGAAATCAAAATAAACCCTTTCATATTTCACAGCATTTTTATCTCTGGTTTGTTCATAAGTTGTTCACCTATTCATAAATCTGATAGGTAATATGTTCATGTTTTTCAAATTTTATTGAAATATCTTTATACCTAGATCATGATCCACTTTTACCTTATCTTTATAAATGATATAAGATATT
The DNA here is from genome assembly GCA_023553655.1 of Myrmecobius fasciatus. Lineage (NCBI taxonomy): Eukaryota > Metazoa > Chordata > Mammalia > Dasyuromorphia > Myrmecobiidae > Myrmecobius > Myrmecobius fasciatus. Next base: position 45,485 of record JAJPUD010010643.1, on the reverse strand, counting down.
GGTTTATAACCAGAATCAGGACATAATACTTTCAAGATTTTCCAACAATTTTTACCACATAATGAATTCTTATCTCTAAAACTTAAATCTTTGCACTTTTCAAACACTGGGCTGCTTTATTTGTTTACTGTTGTAGCTCGTATGTTTATTCTGTTCTACTGATTGAACTTTCTATTTTGTAGCCATTAACAGATACTTTTGATAATTACTGCCTTGTAGTACAGTTTAACTACTAAATTTCCTTCCTTTACATTTTCCCCCACTAGTTCCTTTGATAATCTTGACCTTTTGTTCTTCCAAATGAATTTTGTTATTATTTTTCTAGTTCTGTAGCATAATACTTTGGTAATTTAATTGGAATAGCATTAAATATATAAATTGCTTTTTATTAAATTGTCATTTTTATTATATTGGTCCTGTCTACCCAGGAACAATTAATGTTTCCCATTTTTTTTGAAATCTGATTTTATTTATATACAAAGTTTTATAGTTTTGTTCATAGAAATATTGGGTTTGTTTTGGTAGATGTATTCCCAGGTACTTTGTCCTGTCCAGACTTATTTTAAATGGGCTATCTATCTCTAGCTATCTCTTCCTGCAGGATCCTCTTGGTGATATAAAGAAATGCTGATGATTTATGTGGGTTTACTTTAAATCCTAGTACTTTGCTCAAATGAGTAATTGTTTCAATTAACTTCTGGTTGAGTCTTTAGAATTTTCCAACTATATCATCTGCAAAAAAAAAAAAAAGTTCTATTACCTTATTCCCTATTCTGATTTCTATTAGTTTTTCTTCTTTTATTGCTATTGTTAGGCTTTCCAATATAATATTGAATAATATTGATGTTGATGCGCATTGTTGTTTCACACTTGATCTTCCTAGAAGTGTTTCTAGTTTATCCCCATTACAAATAATACTTGCTAATGGATTTAAGTAAAAGTTCTAATCACTTTAATGAACAGTCCAATTATGATTATTTTTTAAGTTTTTGAATACAAATAAGTGTTTTACTTTACCAAATGGTTTTTCTGCTTCCATTGATATTATCATGATTTTTTTTATTTTTTATTAAAATAATTATGTTAATAATTGTTTCTTACTTTAAACCATCTCTACATTCTTGATATGAATTTCACTTGATCATAATGTATAATCTTTATATCCCCTGGCTTTCCTTTCACTCACCATCTCAGCTAATAACCTTGCTTCAAATTTCACTAAAAAAATGAAGCCATTTATCAAGAGCTTTCTCTTCTCCCCTCTTCCTCAGCTCATCTCCCATATGCTCTTTGCAACTATGTCCATTTTCACTCCTATCTTACACACTAAGATGGTCCTTCTCCTTGTCAAAGCAAACTCTTTTAAGGGCTTAAGTGATCTCATTCTGTCCCTTCTCCAATAGATTGGTTCCCCCATCATCATCATTCTGTCCCTTTTGTTCAATATCTCTGGCTGTGACATCCCCATCTTTAAAAAGCTTGTACTCAACCTTCCATTCCTACTAGTTATATTCCAATTTCGTTTGAGGCTACACTCCTTGACAGGATGTCTAGAATAATTGCCTCAACTCCCTTTCTTCTCACTCCTCAGCACTGCAGTATGATTCAACTGAAACTGCTCTCTCCAAAGTAACCATTGATCTTTGATAGCCAGATGCAATTGGTTTTTCTAAAACCTCATCCATCTTAACCTCTGCAGTCTTTGACATTGTGAAACACCACCTTCTCCTTGATATTTTAGGTTTGGAGGCTACATTCTCCTACCTATTTGACTAACCTTACATATTTTTCTTTTCTGGTCCTTCATTCAGGTCATTTCCCACACATACAGGTTTCCCTCAGCACTGTGGCCTGGGCCTTGTTCTTTCCCCCTCCATACTTTCCACATAATGATCTCATCGATTCCTATTAATTTAATTATCATTTCTACACAGATGATTTAAAATTTTATTTATCTATACATAACCTCTCCAATGACCAGTACCATATCTCCACCTTTTTAAGACATGTCCACTTGGATGTTCTGGAGACAACTTAAAACTCACCATTTCAAAAACTGAATTCATTATTTATCCTCCCCATGACCCACAATACTCCCTTCTTCCTGCCTGCCCTATTACTGTTGAAGGGACACCATGTTTCCAGTAATCCAGGCTCACAACCTTATTTTTATCAACCATTTCTCGCTCTCTCTCACCATAGCTCTCCTCTATCTAATTCATTGACAAGGTCTGATGTTACTTTGATAAAATCTATAATATATTCCCCTTCTGCCCTCTGATATGCTACCACTTTGAGGCAGGCCTTCATTACTTCATGCCTGCATCATTGCAATAAATTGCTGTTTGGTTTGCCTGCCTCAAGTTTCTCTATTCCAATACATTCACCATTGGGCTGCCAATATGACCTTCTGAAAGCACAATGCTGGTCCCTATGCAATACTTTCCAGTGGCTTCCTTTCAATTCCAAGATCAAATAAAGAATCCTCTATTTGGCATTTAAAACTCTTCACCTAACCCAGGCTTCCTTGCTCTTCCTAATACAAGGCTACTCCAGGTACTTCTTCTATCTCTCATGCCTGGAACTTTCCCTCTCTTCATCTCTGCCTCTTGACTCATGGTTTTTTGAAGCCCCCATAAAATCCACCAGGAAGCCCTTCCCGATTGCTCTTGAGTTTGATAACCCTCTCTTGGGTTATTTCCAGTATCTGTACATGGCTTGTTTGTATATAACTTTTTAAGACACTGAGCTTCTCAAGATGAAGGACAGACTTTCCTCCTTTTCCCCCTAACATCTAATACAATGGTTGCCACATGGTAGAGACTCAAATGTATTGGGGATGACTGACAGCAAAGAAGGTCTCTTTCCCCCTGGTTTTTCCACCTCAAACTAGAGAAAGACCATTGGATGTGCAATCAGACAGGGGAGTCCTCTCCCAAGCTATACATGGTGCTGCAGACCAAGCCATTCAAGTGTCAGCAGTAGAATCTGGCTCCTGATGAGTCCCAGCTTTGCTGCAGTCCATCAATGAAGCAGTACTTCTCTTGCAAGAAGCTGGTTCCCACCCAGCCCATATTCCCTTCTGCCCCTTGGAATTCCTCGTATTCACAGATGAGCTCAAGCATGGGAAGAACTCATTGCTTGATCCCCACATTATTACTGGCTTCTCCCATTCATTAAGTCCTTCTATATCTTTGGACATATTATTCTCCTTGTGAAAATGTGAGTTCCTTGAGGTCAGTGATTGTTTTCCAGGTATCTCTATCTGTAGTGTGAAGGACAGTACCTGGGATGTGGCAGGCCTACAGGAAATGACCCTGGGAGTATCTGAATGACCAACATTGATCCCAAGCAGGAAGAGACATCACTTTTGGAACTATAGTTCCTTCTTACACCTGGGCATAGTTTGATACCTGAGAGATCTTATCTATTTGATAGCAGGAGTCTACCCATGAGAGTGAGAGTGTAATTGCTGCTCATCTCTGAGCCTGGGGATGGACTTTGTAGCCCAGGAAGATGGTCTCCATAAGTCCTAAGGTTTGGGCAACTGGCAAGACTGTGCCTCAGTAGGAAGAGTCAAGGTCTTTTCAAAGGACATCTGTGTATCACCACATGTCCTCTCATCAGCCAGGCCTAGACTGGTTAAATCTAGAGGGAAGAGAGGGAAATGAAATCCAAGCAGGGCTAATGGACTCAGAGTATCTTAGTAGGGCTGGAGATGACAATGAGGATGACTAACAGGAAGAGGAAGAGAATGGCATAAGGAGAGATGGAATGATAGAAGGATACCATGAGTTTAAGGTCTCTGAGGATTTTGGATCAAGGCATGGCAAGGCTTGGAGTGGATGGTGGGAGGTAGGATGTGAACAGACCTTTGGGTGGCCACAATGGAGGGCAGCAGGAGATCCTGGGTTATCAAAAGTCTGAGGAATTAAAAGATGTGAGTGATGAGCCACAAAAATGAGAGGAGGGAGGAAGATGGGAGAAGGAAGGCTAGGGGTCATCGGTTCCAAATTCTTCATTTGACAAATGAGAAAAATGATTCCTGGAGAAATTAAAGGGTTTGGCAAGTAGATATCATCACTTCAAAGGGAAGGGAGATTTCCCTGATTCAGGTTTTTTCCTACATTCTCATAGAATTTTCTGGAGGCCCCAAGGTTGTTCTGTTTATCCAGGATGCTACTTAATTGCTTTCTGTTTCCACCAGTTCCTGGACAACAGGACTGGCGAATCAGAGTAAGCAGAGACAACCAATAGGAAAACAGGTTGACTCAGTACCTGACATGAGTCTTAGATTCATCTCAGTGAAAATTTCCAGGCAGAAGACTCTCTAGCAAGATGTATGGGCATTTAGCTAGCTAGCAAGAAAGTTCCCAAAAGACAAGAGATCTCTAGAACACTCTGTTCCTCTTTATTTGCTGTTAGTGTTCTTTTGAAGTGACATATTGAATATTTAAGACTTGATTATAGGTATTGAATGGCAGGGAATTTCTACCAGATCACCTTGCTCCAGGCACTCAGCAGCCAGAGGATCCAGTCTCAATCCAGGAAAGACACAATTTATTTCTCAACATGCCGATATGATGAAACTGGGCCAAGAAATTACAGTCCTTCAGAAGAATGAATAAGGGTCTTTAAAACAGCATCACACAGTGCTCTCTGCTTCTGGCATTTCATGGGTAAGCAAGCCTGGTCTTTCTTGTACATCTTGACTGGCATTTCCTTTCAGAGACTGAAGCCTCTTTATCCTGCTCGAGGAAAAGCACAGAGAAAATGCAACTCTTCTCTCAGACATCAAAAGCAAACCTTGTCCCAACTGGAGAAAAGAACATTAGAATCTTGGGTAAGGAAGTTTTCATCTGCAAAGAAACCTAGATTGAGGATGGTGAGTCTTTAAATAAATCTGAGTGAGTCAATATGATGAGTTTATCTAAAAGTTAAGTACCTATGATGTGCAAGTTGCTGTGAACACCACGATAAAAATTTCTACCCATTCTGTCTTCAAAAAGATGACTTTGTTCAGGGTGGTATTGGGAGGATGTGGGAATAAAATGTACACAGAGAAGATTGAGTTCATATCAGTGCAAGGTATATGGAGCAGTTTGTCAATAAGTTAAGTCTGCTTTGATAGTTCACTTACCTGAAGAAAAGTTCTGAAAGAGATATTGAGAATGTTGACAGTAACATCCTAAATTTCTGACAGTATTTCTGAGATAGTGCACACAGAATATGTACTAAAATCGTACAGACACTAGAAGTATTCTAGGATAATGCAAAAAATGGAAATTTAGCTGGTCACAGACAGAAGATAAGAATCTGATTAATCTTTAATAAAGAGAGTAGCATTTCCAGATAGTGTCCGGTGTCTGAACCCCAAAAGGGAATAGGAAGAGGATAGGAAAGGAGATATTTCAGAAATGTATAAGTTTAAAGCTGAAAGTGAGGGTTAATATAGTTGCTCTTAAAGAATATGTATCAGCAAGCATAAAAACAGCATCACATCAAAGAATCAGGGAAGTGACAGCAAATAAATGAGAATGGCTGAGCCACTGGAGATGGTCAATCAAGTGTCAGTCAAGCACAGCCCGGACTTATTTAGCCATGGCAGAGAAAGCAGCTGTTGTAAATAAAGTTGATAGCCATAAAAGGGTTGTTATGCACAGTTCTTAGAACAAGAAAATGTGAGAGTACATTACAGTTATAGACCTGTGGGTTACCTCTACACCACAGATTTTCCTTTCTAATTCACATCTTATGCAGCATTTGCTAAGTGTATGCAAATATGTGCATGATTAGGAGAAAGTTACCTGGAGTCATGTGTATGATGAATTTTTTTTATACTTCCTTTATTTGTTTTCATAGGAGAGTAACTGTGATATTCTTATATGTTTTGCCTTATTGTGAAGTAAATGGCCAAGTCTCTGTCCAGCAAAAGTCATAAATGTATTTGTGATTATATAAACAAATATGCATTAGTAGAGACTCAGGGGCTAAAGTCATGAATGGGGGAGTATATTCCTCCACCACAACCGTACCCATAGAAATTAGAAAGGATCTGAATATAACTAAACAGCAGTAATCCTTCTCTGGGAATGTGACATTGACAGAACAGATCAGAGAGAGCACACATACACAATCCTCCCACATTCTCCAAGGGATTAAAGAGATGTCCACATCATTCTGGGGGTTAAAGTCCCACTGACTTTCCCCTATCGTGATCAATTTCCTTTTGGAGCACTTTGTTGGGTTCTAGGCATGACATTTTAGGAAGGGCATTGATAAGCATCCAGAGGATAATGAATGAATGGGCACAGGACCACAGATTTAGACCCAAAGGAACCTCAAGGCATTGGGACCCAGCCCCTCTATAGAGATAAGGAAAGGAAGGCTCAGAGAGATGAAGTGGCTTGTCCAATGTCCCCCACCTGTCAGTATCAGAGGCCAGATGGGAACTGAGGGGGTCCTGTCTCCAAGCCCAGTGCTCTATCCACTCTATTACTAGCTACCTCTCACTAGAGGAGAAACAGGACAGGTGACTACAAATATATGAAGGGATATCACATAGAAGAGGGATTACAATTGTTCTATTGAGCTCCATGGGGTGGATGTAGAGCAAAGGGTAAAAGCTGCAAAGAATAAAATCCCAGAAAACCATCCTAGCCCCAGATGTTGCAACATATGGGGAGGTGGGGATTGCTCCTAACTAGGGCTCTGAAGAAAAGTCTTCATGGTCACTTTTTTTGGTAGGTTGTAGGGGAGATTCATGGGAGTAGAAGAAAAGGATTTGGCAGACAAAAATAGTATGACAGAAGGCAAAGTGATGCAGGGTGGAAGCTAAAGGAGAGGCTATTTGGGATAGGAGAAGAATATAAAGTCTAACTGTAGAAAGAAGGCTGTTAAGGATGGAACATGAGGCAAGAAGAGGGGTGAGGGACTGGAAAGGAAAATTTTAGTGAGCTACAATTTCTGGCAAAAATGAAAATCAGCTCCAAAGGACACAGAAAACAGGAGAGCAGTGGGTGGGATGACAGGGGAATTGCAAAAGTCAAGATCCTGTGGATTAAACAGTTTTTGTAACGTTGAGGTCTAAGATGTGGCCACCACTAGAGATAGCTGAGCTTGAGTGGAGGCAGAAGTCAAGGGAATTGAAGAAATTGACAAATAGAGTGTTCAGAGTGCTCTGATTGTCAATACTGAAGTCCCCAAGGATGAAGAATGAGAAGATGGTGAGTGATGTCAGGAATACATTCAGAGAGTAGGGAACTCAAGGAGATCACTTACATGGTGATCGGGAGGACAGGAGATGGTAGCAGCATATGGCATAACCATTGATTATGGCAGGATATTAATTTCCAAGAGGGAGAGCTTGATTACAATGTTGACAGATCTTGAAGTGTCACTGGGGAACAAGGATTAATTTAATTCCTCTTTATCCAATATATTGGAGGAGCCAAGAGACAGGGACAACCAATTTGGAAAAGAGATTCTCATTACAATAGCATAAGCAAACTGATTTTCTCTATGTGAAGGACAAACAAACCATGCTTCCTCCATGAAGTCATTTGTGACTTTTCATGTCATTCCCATTTCCTTCACTAGGTCTTTTTTGATAAATGAAGAAACTGAGGTTAACAAGGTTAGCTGGCTTGACCAAGGTTACACAGCTAGTAACTATCAGAAGACAAATTTCAATTCAAGAAACTGATTCTTCATGACTTCATTCTCTATGTCATATCCAGCTACCTAGTAGCTCTGCATTGCAAATAGTAGGAACTTAATAGGAATGGATTAAAGTAAATTAAAATGAAGAGGTTTTAATGAGATAATGAGATAAAACTATGGGATTCAGTAGATGGATACAGTATATTTATAAAATATTCCCCCAGGTATCTCCAAATATTCTGGTTCCCAGGAATTGTCACTGTATTACATTATATTATATTGTGTAATTCACTTTAAGGATGAATAAGAAGAGGTTTGGGGGAATGACTTATGGAAGTTGGGTTTGTTAGTGATGACTCAGAAACTACCCAAAGTATTTCTGTGGGCACTGGCACATATTCTGAGCCCAGAGAAAAAAAAGAATGTCAGAAATACACTCCCTCTTGTCATTTAAACTTATTCTTTGGTGAATAGGTATCAGGAACTGACCTGTTTTCCATTTCTTGGATGGTGTCCAGCAGTGAGAGGCCATGGGTCTCAATTAGAAAGGAAACAGCAATAGCAGATAGGAAAACCACTATTGCACATAACAAGCAGCATGAAAGGGCTCAGGTAGTTTATGATAAGGACAAATGGAGACAGCATTGAGCCAAAGCCAAAAGCAAAATTACCAACACTTACTCCCATCTGCCTGTAAATGAACAAAAAAAAGAACAAAAGTTAGAAGGTAAGTGACTGAAGGGCAGGGGCTGCTTTGTTCTTTCCTCCCTCCTTCAAACCTACCCCTGAGAGGGTTAGAACAGATTGCTCAGCCCAAAGCTGCTTCTTCTAGGTTTATCAGTAATCAATTTTGTATCACTGGGATCCTCAAAAGAATGAGCTCCATCTACTATCAATATCCAGAGGTTCTTTCGGTAACCTCCTGACACATTTGACCCAGATTAACCTCTGAGATTAATTATATCTCTTGTCAGATTTTAATCTTGTCCTCTCAGACCCAGAGTGGGCCCACTTTGGGCCCAAAGTGTCCTGAACAAGGCCCCAGAGAGTCTGCTCTCACCTGCACACATACATACATACATATATGTACACGTACCTACAAAAGATCTGACACACACACACAACATAAAGCTCGTTCCTTTGATTTTTACCAGTACAGTTTCTTCAGGAATATGTGAAGAGTCAGAATTCTACAGCCACTAAAATTGTTTTTATTGGGACAGTGAGATGGCGCAGTGGTTAGAGCACCAGCCCTGAAGTCAAGAGGACCTGAGTTCAAATTTGATCTCAGACACTTCCTAGCTATGTGACCCTGGGCAAGTCACTTAGCCCCAATTGCCCCAGCAAAAATTAAATAAATAAATTTTTTTTTTAAAACTTTTTATTTTTAACTGATACAGTAGGGACAACAAATTATGTATCAAATTGAATAAAAATGAATTCTTTTATTATGAGGAAGGAGAAGCAAAGTACCCCAGAATGCCTCACATGAGGAATATCTGGGAGGAGGCCTTTTTGTATCCCTTGAAACACTCTCCTATCACTGCAGTAAAACATGAAGGACTGGTGTGTATGCCTATTCATGGACTCCCATGACCTGAAATCCTTGATTCTTATTTCTGAAGAAATTTTTGACTGCCTAATTTCCCATAATCTTTCCTTTCACAGCAAGCCCAGGACCTTGGTTTTGGGGCTTAAAAATCTGCAATAAATCATTTTATAAATTAATAACATTAAAGTGTGACCTCTGTCTCAATGTTGGAATACAAAATGTTGTTCCCTGAAATTCAGCCAGATCTTATATGGTTAGTGCAGAATCTCCAAGCCCTTTTGGCCCTCCCACCACTAAAGAACTCATTTTATTCCAAGGGAAACTATGAAGCTCCTGGCATGTAACACAGGAAGTTGTTAACAGTTATTGTTACTAAGCTGTTGCTAACAAAATGTGTCCCAAAATTGTAAGTCTACAGGTGGAAAACTCCAAACAACCATCCAGTCCAATATTCTTCTTATTATACAGAGAAGAAAACTGAGCCTCAGACAAATGGTTGGGCCAATGTCATGAATGTTGTTAGCATCAGAGGCAGGCAGGATGTGAACCCCTCTGGAGGGAGAGCACTCCAGAACCAGTGCTTTTTCCATTGTACCTTGCTCTCCACAGCTCTCTTGATATATTAGGAAGACAATTTTATTTTGGATACCCTGTTTTATTCTCTTTTATCACTGAGATCAGGGAGATGAGACATGGAAACATTAACCTCTCTCACTGAGAGAGAAGGGCAGACTTGACTTTTTCTTCTCTCTTAACTTCTTTCATTCCTATGCTCTTCCCCACCCCAATACTTTTCTTCTTCCATATCTTCATATTTCAAACATATTTCCTTCTTTGGATCCCAGAAACTTGACATTTCTCTTTCTAACACATCCACTTTCCAGATGGAAAAAAAAATCATGTCAATGGCTCATCTGAGAAACGCCTGGACAAAAAGCAGCTAATGACTAGCAAGTTAATATGCAACCAATGCAAAATAAACAGGCTTTTCACTGCCTCTAATGCAATATCACATAGACACACATGCTACAGATGGATTTAGAAGCCTTTGGCTTCTGTCAATGACTTGCTGTTCTTCCTTAGACAAATTAGGTAAGCCAGTTGAATCAGGCAGCTATTAGACCAAAAATAGAAAAATGTTTACTGAACCATTTGATGGCATCATTATCCATCCCTTTAAATAGTCACCTTTCATACAAAATCAATAGAATGGAAGCTCTCTGAGGACAGGATGATTCTAGTTTTCCTTTCCATTCCCAGAGCCTATCACAGTCTCTACCTCATAGCAAGTGTTTAAAAAGTAATGGCTCAACTGAATTGAATTGAATATACATGGACTGTGTTTTCAATCTAATAACCCTGCCTGAAACTTTGATAGGAACATTTTGCCCTCATTGATCTGTGATGTGCTTGTCACATTTTCCCTAAATTCTCACCTGATTTCAGCTGGATAGAGTTCCATTATATAGAGGTGCAAACATGAAAGCATACCTCCCACATTTCCTTTTGTAATCACATTGATGGTCAGCCTGAGGACAGCCATATCTGAGGAAAAACAATGAGGAATCAGCAGAATTATAGCAATGGGCTCAACATATAGAATAACATGTGATTATTGAGTCATGCATGGCAAATCAAGTCCATTTCCTTTAAGGACATTGTTAGTATTTACAAGCTATTCATTACCAAATATAACTCCTTTTTTTTTCTCTTATTTTACTCAGAGAATCACTTTTTAACATGAGAACAGAAAGGATAATCAATTTAGCAAATGTATCCAAATTGTCAACTGCATTGAATTATGTGTGAAAAGTTCCACACCCACAGGCGCTCATCTTTCCAGAACAAGAAAAAGTGGATTTTTTCCTCTCTTTTTCATGATGAAGTTTGATCCTTGTAATTACATAGCTTTCATGGTTCATTATTGTTGCAGTTATTTCTTCTTACGTTGTCCTTCTCATTGTGTATATTATTTTCTTGTTCACCTTACTTTACTCTGCATCAGCTCATATAAGTATTCTCATGTATTCTCTCAGGGCAGTCATCATTTCTCTCTGGAATAATCTATTGCCGTCCCATAGAACTATTGGTTTGGCCATCCTCCACATTAACACCTCTGGTAGAGAACAGTTTTTTTTTTTTTTTACCTTTGTTGCCCCAGGGCCTAAAACAATCCCATCACTTACTCATTTTGGATACCTAATAATTCCCTTTGTTCAGTGAAAAGCTTCTCACCTTCAGGCACAAAAGTGCCGATGACAAACATGCAAAATGCATAGAAGATGAAGGGGAAGCGGTTTCCCAGATAAGACATACTAATGGGTACCAGAAACCTTGCTGGAAAATCTGAGTCCAAAAATTACTTGGACCAAGTAAATGTTCAACCCAAATTTCTGCATGTCAGACATTACTACATAAAAGGAGAACCCGCATGTAGCCCTGGAAGGAGAAGCATTTATTATAGAATGCAGAAATTTCATTTTTCATTTCTATCCATTGAAATGCTTCTTTTGTCTTTCAAAAAAAAAAAAAAGGAACATTCTTGTCCTAGAAGTAATTCCTCTGTTAATTCCAGCATCCCAAGCAACTTATATGTTTCATTTTATCAAATTTCTGATCCATTATCTCTCAGATCCTTCCACATTTTTTTTTTTGCTTTTTGCTGAGGCAATTTGGGTTAAGTGACTTGCCCAGGGTCACACAGCTAGGGAATATTAAGTGTCTGAGACCAGATTTGAACTCAGGTCTTCCTGACTTCAGGGCTGGTGCTCTATCCACTGCACCACCTAGCTGCCCCAATATGTGTGATTCTTAATGAAATTTTCAGATACTCTGGTTGACATCAGTCAATTAAAAATCAAACTCACTCACCCGCCAAACATGATACAAAATGTGGTTTTGCGTAATCCTGGTGTCTGGACAACATCAATGAAAGAAGAGTTTCGCTTTATACTTGCAAGGTCCTCCTGAATGTAGTTCAATATGATCTATTAGAAGACAGAGGAATGAAAATTTTGCTTAAATACTTGGCCTGAAGGGCCTTGGGGAGAGGGTAAGGAAGGGCCTAATTGCCTTATGTGTCAGAGATATTGTCATAGTAGCATATCACACTAATTGAAAAATGGCAAGCCCCTTATATAGCCATTAAGCAAACTCAAGCCATACAAATCTTGTGTCATTAGTGTATCCTACCACCTGAAGATAGAGATGGAGAAGAAAATTATAAACTATTATAATATTTTTGCCAAGAATACCTCCAAATGGGTCCAAAGAATTGAGCACAGCTGGAAATGACTAAACACAAACAACAGATTCCAGTACTTTTATCTTCTTTTGCGTTTCATTATCTGTATACTTCTTACCTCTGACCAGGAGAACATAAGCTCCTCAAGAGCAAAGGATGTCAGCACTTTGAAAAAATTCAGAATGGAAGGAAATGATTTATATAATTATAGCCAGAGAAGCAATCACAACAAGAGCTGAAATGGACACTGAGTAAAATGGATGCTGTCCCTGAAACTGCTTGGGCACTCATGAGACTGTGAGAATGTTATCTCTGCTTGAACTCTGTCTGAAGAACTGTGCCACCAATTTTTTACTCCCCAATGCAGGTGATATCTCCTGTTTCCAAACCTGGCCCACATGGCCTCCAGATATATTAGCTTATCTGTTATCTATGACCAAAGACCTTGACTACTTGATGAATATAGAACTTGAAGAAATGCTGCCTTCCTGTTACACTTTGCCGCCTGCCTGGAAAAGGAATTTTTAGTGTGATAAATGTTTCTAAACATTCTTATGATTTTCTCCCATAAATATATGTCTCTGAAACTCCTCGGGGCTGACCCCCTACTCTTTCACTGGTGAGGTTCAGTCGCTGGCCAGCTAATAAACGCTCTTAAAATCCAATTATTTTGGCTGTCCTGTATTTTCTCTCACCTGGGCATTTCAGAGCTTTCTCCAGAACCCGTCAATTTCTACCCTGCAATGACCCTCATCCTTACTCCACTGCCACACTTTCTTCTTGAATTACTAACTCAACCAGAAACCAAGCAGACACTGCATGGACCTCAAAAACAACTCCTTGAGCAGCTTAAGAATAAGGTAAAATGATTTCTGGCAGCCAAAAGCTTTGAGTTTCTCCATTCTTGCATGTGTTGTCCAAGCTGGAGCCCACTTTCTCATAGGCTTAGTAAGTAATTGATCCAAAGAGTGAATTATACATGTTGGGGGTAGCAAATAAAGACTTCCATACTGTGCTATCAAGTATTCTTGTTGTTGTTATTGAGTCATTTCAGTCCTATCTCACTCTTCTTTGTCCTGTTTGGAGTTTTCTTCACAAAGACACAAGAATGGTTTACCATTTCCTTCGATGAGGAAATTGAGGCTCACAGATTCCACTGAGTTATTAAACAGCTAGTGTCTGAGGCTGGATTTGACCTTGGATGTTCCTGACTCAAAGTGCAACATTCTCTCCACAGCTCCATCTAGCTGTCCAAAATACTTCCCATTACATCACTTGACTAAATATTAGAAAGAACAAGGGACATTTCATGTAGAAATGGACTGCTAAAAGTCAAAAATGGTTGGGATTTAACAGAAGCAGAAGAGATAAAGAAGAGGTTACAAAAAGATACAAAGGAACTTCACAAAAAAGATTTTAATATCACTGATAACCATGATGTTCTATTTCCTAGAGAATAAAGTCAAGTGGGCCTTGGGAAGCATTGCTCACAATAAGGTTGCAAGAAGTGATGGGATTGCAGTTGATCTACTTAAAACCCTAAAAAAAGACACTCAAAGTGCTGCAGCAAATCTGGCAAATATAATAGTGGCCACTGGATTGAAAAGATCAATTTAAGTCTCTATCCTATGAAAAGGAAACTCCAAAGAAGGTTCAAATGACCAAATAATTGCACTCATTTGCAGGCTCACAAAGTTATGTTTTAGCTACATTTCAGCAATATGAGAATAATCAGAAGAGTGGAATGGCTTTTGAAGAGGTAGAGGAACTAGAAGACAAACAGCCAAAATTTGCCAGGTTACTGTAGTCAATAAAACCTTGACTGTGCAAATTACCACAAAATGGAATTAGTCCTCAAACATTTGGAAGTACCAGATCATAACATCATCCTTTGAGGTCAGTTCCAATGATATTTTGAGAGAGAGCCATCTACACCCAGAGAGAGGGCTGTGGGAATTGAGTGTGGACCACAACATAGCATTCTCCTTTTTGTTGTTGTTCGCTTGCATTTTGTTTTCTTACTCATTTTCTTTACTTTTTGATCTGATTTTTCTTTTGCAGCAAGAGAATAATATAAATATGTTTACACATATTGGGTTTAACATATTTTAATATGTGTAACATATTGGATTGCTTGCCATCTAGAGGAGGGGGGGAGGAGAACATTTGGAACATAAGGCTATGCAATGGTCAATGTTGAACAATTGACCATATGTTTTGAAAATAAAAAGCTTTCAAAAAAAATAACAGATCATCCAACATGTTTCCTGAGGAATCCATAGGCAAGCCAGCAAGCAAGTTAGAACCAAACACAGAAAAACTGATGAGTTCCCCCTGGCTCTGGAAATTCAACTCAGTAGGCAACATGAGAGTTGGGATGAAGGTACTTCAGACAACATAGCCTACAAATGCTCGCTACAACTGAATTGAATTCACCCCCTATATGTTGGCGTTCTCAGCTTTATGCCCTAGCATGTCATGCTTTGTCTGCTAGGAAATTCAGTGCTAAGTTCAGAGGTCAGCTAGAAGGAGGAATTCATTTCAGGTGGCTGAAACAGCTACATCTCTGCTCCTGCCAAATGGTTGCTGTGTTAGCTGAAGCCTTAACTTTCCTTCTCTGGGAGATGTACACTTTCATAACTCATGTCCAAAGGCTTTCTGAAATGTTTATGGTAGAGAGTCTAAAATAAGCAATGCCCTTTGAGACTATATTCGTGGCAACGAGGTTATGGATACAGGGAGCATTTCCCTTCCCTTCTCATACTTCTGGAGTGAGCATCTTCCCCCGTTCCTTATGGCCATTTATCCAAGCCACCTTCTGAAGGGCCTTCAGAGCCTCCTGGAGTTTGTCGTGGGTGATTAGCCAACGAGCAGATTCTGGGAGGGCTCTGAAAGAGGAAGAAGAGAAAATGAAAACCCTGAGAAGGGACACAAACCGAACAAAACCTCATTATCCCTAATGTGATTATAGGAACCGAGGGGTGTATTCCAGAGCTAGAATCACTGAGGGGAGGCTACTGGCTTAATTTCCAAACCATTTCTTGGTAGGGAGGGGAAGGAGCCACAAAGAGATGACAGCAGCCGAAAGGTGTCACCTAGTGGGTGGTACCTGCTCTGAGCTGTGAAGAATGAGTCAGACTTCAAGGATTGTCCTGGGAATGTAGCAACAACAGAGCCAGGGGATCACCCAGGCCACTGGTCAGGGACTCCTTACATCCTTGTGTAAGTGAGACCCAGCATACCCACAGGATCAGAGGGTCAATGTGAACTTTTGCTAACTGCTCTCAGTCTCAGTTTCCTCATCAGTAAAATGGGGATAACAATGGCACCCACCTCCAGGTTTCTTGTGAAAGCCCATTGAGATAAGATATGGAAAAGGCTTTGGAAACCTTAAAGTGGCATATAAATGCCAGTTCTTATCACTAAAGCCAATTGGGGAGATTATGTTCAGTGGAGAGTGTCAGCAGGATTTCACCCAGGGCACAGGAAATATCTTAATTTTTTTTCTGCATTTGTAACTGTGGATGAAATCCAGTTCATTCTGACAGAAGATCCTGGTAAAGCTGTTACAGCCCCAGAGACAAGGCCAGCCCTCTTGGGGACTGATGGCAGCATGCTACATCACACAACAGAAACTTCTCTGTACAGGATAATGGGGAGGGGGGTCATGGGGAGAAGCCCTTAGGAGGGCTTTAGAGCAGTTTTGCAAGCATCCTTTCCCAATGCCATATCCCCCCAGAAACTTCTCTTTGCTGCTAACCCTTCCATTTTGAGGCTTTCATGATACATAGCCCAGGATGCTCAATAAATGCTCCTTGACTGAATGAAGAATCTGTGTGCTTTCTGTCTTGTTCACATACAAGGAGAAAAGAAATACTATGCCATATGAGGCTGAAGTGGAAAACTGCAGCCAGCGCCATTCTGGGATCAGGTAGGCCCATCCAGAGATGAGGATTTGTCCAAATGTGAAGGCGTACATGTTACAAGTGTGCACAATGACCCGTTTCTCAATAGGCGTCCACTCTGAGGCTAAAGGAAAAACAAGATGAACGATTAGGTTCCATGAAATTTGGAGAAAATGGGATGGCAGGATTGCCAAGAACTTGGTTCCAGCTTGGGCTGTTGCTCAATGGTCCATCAGTAAATAGTTCAACAAATACTTGCTATGAAACCTACTATGTGCCAGGCACTGTGCTGGGCAATTGAGGCTTGAAGACAAAGTAGAACACATTCTCAACCCCTGAAGGGGTTTACATTCTATCAGCAGGGTAGTACCCATATGTAAATTATTCTATTCAGTAGACACTTATTAAGCTCCAGCTAAGTGTCAGGCAGATGACAAAATGGCTTCAAGGAGCTTTCATTATCATCAAATATTCACCATCATCATAATAATGATGAGAATCTCTAGAATTTCTAGAGTGCTTTCAAGTTTACAAAGCACTTCAAAGTATTAACTTCTTTGGTCCTCACAAGAACCTTGTGAGCTGGGTGCTATTCTTATACCCATTTTACAAATGAGAAGACTGATGTTCATTGACTTGCTCAGAGCCACAGAACTACTAGCAAGTGTCTAAGGTAGGATCCAAATTCAGATCTTCCTCAACACAGACCAAGTACTGCATCCACTGTGTCACTTGGCTGCTTAATTAACTAATAAAAACAGCAGGTAGATGACACAGTGGATTGAAGGCTGGACATGAACTTAAGAAGACTCATCTTTCCAAGTTCAAATTCAACCTCACATACTCACTAGCTGCATGATCCTGGGTAACTCACTTTTCTCTCAGTTTCCTCATCTGTAAAAATGAACTGGAAGAAAAAAATGTCAATGCACTGTAGTATCTTAGATAAGAAAATCCCAAATGGGCTCAGGAAGTGTCAGACATGACTAAAAAGGGCTGAACAACAACCTCAAAAACTCAACAAGCATTAAGCCTCTGCTATTCCCAAATCATCTTGCTAAGCCCTGGGGATATAAAGACAAAGAGAAAAAACAAATAAAATTGTCCCTTCCATTTTTGAAAATCAGTCCAGCAGAAATTGGGCTTAGGTCAACAGTTTACAACACATTCCTCAATATGTTCTAAATGCATACACCATGTTCATATTAAAGGTTATGCTGCAAAAAAATAAATAAATAAAAATAATAAGAAGAAAGTTATATACCTCAAAAGCTGGGGGGTAGATGTACTCTTAACTAAACAATGAACGGAGGCAATTACAACACATAAAATAGGTAACTTTGATTACTTGAAATTGAAAAGATTCTGCACAAACAAAATTAATGCACCTAGGGTAAGAAGGGAAGTGATCAAATGGAAAAAAAAAATCTCAAATTTCTCTGATAAAGGTTTGAAGTTCAAGACATATAAACAATTAATAAATATATCTAAGATCGGTAGCTCTTCCCCAAAAGTAAAGATGTGGACAAGAGTTCTAAAAAGAATAGAAAATCCTCAAAAGTGTGTGGGCTATTCAGACCCTCATCTGAATTATCAATACTTCAGAGGTATCTTCAAGTATAGAACAAAGGCTTTATTCAGGATCTCATGAGAACCAGGTGGTTACACAATAGATTAAATAAGTTGTCGAGAGTTGGGAGAGCCACTGTCCAGTACATTCTTGTGATTTTTATACAGTCCAGAACAAAGAAAGTCCCAAGCCCACCCCCCTTTTCCCTTACATACATTCTGAATGGTTATATATATATTCCACTTTCCCTTATTCAGAGACTGGAATGTTGACAGCCTATAAATCAAACTACTTTCTACTTTCCCCCTTGACCACATGATTCCCTGGAAACCGAAACTTGGGCCCTCAGCCTTTGCTTAATCTAGTCAATAGTTGTGAAGAGGTCTTCGCTTTGATTGTTACACTCAGTCCCCCCTCTATTTTCCTAACGTTTTGAAGAACTCTCATTCCAAAATTTTTGCAACATGTTACTTCTAGTATCGGCCTCCTCATCACCAGCATCTTCTTTATTTACTGGGGTCCATCCTTGATGTTGCAGCATTAGCATACACGTTTTGTTTTCATTCCCTAGAATTTCAACTATGGTTTTATGTACTATCCCAGTAACAATATGTATTATACAAGGCAGACAAATTGGTAAAAGTATTACTCTACTTAAAGCAATTAATCCAAACTATAATGCCTGCTTCCACCAGCTACCATTGAGCTAAGACCACCATGATGTACTGAATGGGAAACTCCAGGTTTGCATGGGGACGTGTACCAGTTTCCTAATATCTTTGGCAATCTCCTTTACTATTTTCCCATTGTCATCAATTTGCATACAAGTAGAAAGATTCAGTTTCCCACACACACTCCCCTTTCCTCTGCTAGTAGATAATCCAAAACCAATCTGTGGTGTAAGACTGCTGCTCTGGTTTGGGTTGCCTGATTCCCCAATAAGTCCAGGGCTCTTACTGTCTGATTAGTGACAATCTCTAGGACAACTTGGAGTGGAATCACTCTATTTAAAATATGTTTAGGAGTTCTGTATCCCCAATTACCATTTTGAGCCCAGGTGGCCAGTCCATACTTTTGGATTAATCTTTCAATTGGCTATGTATCTCCCCAACCATTAGCATCCCCAGTCTACGTTAGAGACGTATCAATGCTCCGTTTCTCTCACTCCAAGTCATCATATAACTGGATTCCTAAATGATTCACAGCATTTCCAGGCAAAAAGAAGAATTTCGGTCCAATTAAAGGGAAAGTGGATAAAAGGAGTTTGACCACAGATCCAATAATGTCCCTTTAATTTGGGGTTGCTTGATTCAAAAATATTTGTCCTGTTGAACACCATGGGATAATGCTGTGAGTCTTTATCCCCAAATGGACCTCCCTGGTATAGGGTCCAAGTATTATCCTGATATTGACATTTTCATAATTGCTGTTTACCTTTGAAGCTACAACTCATATTAGATTCAGACTTATCCTTTGGGCTCCAAAAAGAGGTAAAATAACCAGACCAAGTTGAATTCCACCAAGCCCATTGGTACCAGGGCTGGATTGTAACTCCCTTTTCATTTTTCCTCATACATTCTGCTATTTGCAGAGGCCCACATGGGTGACCACGCCTATCTCCAGTGAGTAAAACTGTTTCACATCTATTTGGGGGCCAATTCAAGTTTCTGCATGGTGGAAATTGGCAGTAGTCTAACTCCCACCCTAAATTAGTGCAGGGACACTATATTCCATTCTTGCATTGGACATGAGTTTGGTTCCATCTATGCTTATACTTTGTACAATCAAGCTGAGTGGTTTTAACCTCCACAGAGTAAGTCCAATCACACTCACTGCTCCCTAGCCATTCTCCTTCTTCTGATTTAGACAGTATTTACCAGTAATATAGTCATATATATTATATACATATAACACAGTCATTTTTTTAATGGCTACTGATGTTTCTCTTGTTCTGACCAAAACCTAGTCTCGTGTATGTCTAATTTTTTACTCAGGAGCCAGGCTGGGCTTAATGATACAGCTACCCAAGGCCATTGGTCAAATTGCTGAGGTTCCCCACAAATCCAAAAATCTCAAATTAAAAAAGGTATCAGCAATCATCTGCATCAGATTCTGGAAATTATTATCCTTTCCCATCAATGGGTTAGGGATCAGAGTTGTGGAAGCAAGTGCCAAAAAGAATAATTTAGCATACATGACAATTAGAATATTTGACATATAAATTTACACAATCAATATCAGCAAGTCCTTGTTTTGAGTTGTAGTTTCAAGTCCCCTTTAGGTATTACAGTCCATTCTTTTGGAGTATCCACAGGTCCTTTAACTTGAATGTGATGGGTCCAGCCACGTTCACGAGTCCTTATTGCACTATCTGAAGTTAGAAGCACCTGGAAAGGTCCTTCCCAGTTCGGGGTCAAGTTATCCTCCTTTCAAGAGCAAATCAGAACCCAATCTCCAGGCTTGAAACGATGAGCAGCAAATCCTAAAGGAGGAGTCTGAGCAACAAGACCCTTTAATGCAATGTTCGCAAATGATTGGCAAGAGTCATAATATAATTTCTTAAAAATATATCTTTGGTTTCAAAAACTGGGCCTGATCCTCCTGGATTCATCAATCCTGGGTAAGGGTGACCAAATAACAATTCACATGGGGATAGCCCAGTATCCCTTTGGGATTCTGTCCTGATTCTCAGTAGAGCCAAAGGGAGACACTTTGTCCAAGGTAACCAATTTTCTAAAGTCAATCTAGTAAATTGTCATTTAATCTCCTGATTCATCCTTTCTACTTTTCCTGAAGAAGGAGGATGCCATGGAATATGAACCTCCCAAGTTATCTCTAAGGCTTTCACTAAAGATTGCAAAAGCTTGGCCCTCAAGTGCGTACCTTGATCAGAATCGATGCACTCCAGCAGCCCATACCTCAGCATGATTTGTTCTAAGAGGACCTTAGGCACAACGGAAGTAGTAGCAATGCAAAGGGGACAGGCCTTTACTCAAGATGTTAAGTGGTCCACTACAACCAGTAGGTATTTGAGATGTCCACAGGGAGCAATTCAGTAAAATGTATCTGTATACTCTGAAAGGGTCTGAAGCCAGGGAGCCTTCCACCCTGTGGAGCCCATTGGAGAGCTGTTTTATTCATCCTTCGACAAATAAGGCAGCCATCTACCAGTTGTCAGGCTAATGTGTACAACCCAGGAGTTGCAGATTTTCTGAGCACCACATCACACGGGTTTGGGACATCCCAATGGCTCCCCTGATGTAGGTACTGAAATAGATGTCTCATACCTACTTTGGTCAGTACCTCCCTTCCATCAGGCAAGAACCAATGACCCTTAGCGTCCTCCTGGGCTCCAAGAGCTGCAGCTTTTGTTTCTCATCCAGGGTGTGTGATGGTGGAGGCATGTACAAGGGTAGAGCCAGTATCAGCACCATCATCTTCTCAGGATCAGCAGCACAAGTTGAAAACCACAAGCATTTTATGCTGAGCACCAACACGGAAACAACTCCAATATATTGGGTCCCAGAAATTGATCTGTTTGGCGACACCCCCATAGTTCTCCATTACTGATGGATTTTAAGTATTCCCTCCAGCTTTCCTCAAGTACCTTGGCTTTTTTTCTGCTAATTCAGTCTCCTCAATGGAGTTGCCAATGGAGCTAGGAGGTAGAAGTATAACAGTTAAAGAATCCCAGGGGTGGGATGGGATTTTCTGTTTCATTCTTTCTCCACCTTTTCTCTGCTTCTTTGGCTTGGCTCGAGAACAGCCAGGCCTTCGTCCCCTAGAGCCAGAGATTTACAAACTCCAATTCCTCTAGATTGAAGGGACTTTTTCCCATAGAATTTCAGGTCTAATTACTCCTCCACCCTGATCTTGTAGCTGCAATGCTCTATCATTCACCTTGCCTCTTCCCCTTTGTACTTGGGAATCTTATCCCAATCCTGCACCGACTCTCTAAAGGACTATCCATTGGAAATCCCTAATCCTTGTCCTGGTTCTCATTTTTGGGCTGTGATTTCTCATGCTTCCTTCCTATATTGGAAGGTTTGTAGGTTATTTTATTGTAGGTTGCCCTATCACCAAATAAGCAGTCTCCCAAGAAAGCCCCAGGGCGTCCTTTCCTTGAGGTCAAAGCGGCCCTCCCAAAATTTTAGAGATCTAGTCTTGTAATGCTCAGGGAGAAACTGAGGCAGTATCACACATGGAAATTAGGTAATGCTTTATTGATGTTGAGAGTTCAGAATCCATAGCTATGGATCAGGACTGGTGGGACTCGTGTCTCAAAACACGCAGTCCAGGCCAGGGACTAACACAGCCACAGCCATGTTAGCCGACTGAATACAAGGTACTCAGTAGCCATGTTAGCTGACTGAATACAAAGTACACAGCAGCTCCATCAAGGAACTTCAAACATTATATAGGATCCTATAGCTCAGGGAGACAAAGAACTCATGGGAACAGCCGAGCACATCTGGTGTCCAAGGAAACCATAAATTCAGTTCTGACAGTTAGGGAGTAAGGAGCCTTGCCAAAGCAGACTGCTTGTCTGGGTCACATACATAAGGGGGAGGTCGAGGCTGACCATCTGGAGGTTTCATGATTACTTTGGAATGTGAGTCCAATTATTTCTGAAGGTCAGGAAGTGGGGATTGCTATTCTGGGAAAGAGCAATTAAAGGAAACGGAGACTGCAACTGAGGGAGACTGAGACAGGCACAATTTTCTCTCCCTCAGCCAATAAACCTCCAGATTACCTTGAGTGCTTACCTCCAGCTATGCTCATAGATCTTCTGGACTGCACTGGCCACCAAGACTCTCTCTCTCTTTGCCTTTATACTGAGTTCCTCTGCCTTGTGCCATTAGATTCCCCAGGAGGAGTAGAAATGTCTCCAAACCAGCAGCTCTTGGACAAAATTGTCTGGGGGGCCATACCTGCCACTGATCCAAGATCCTCACAGCATCCCCAAAGAACCCCTTCAATCCCAGAGGGAGCCCCCAAGTCTGTGTAGGATATTCAGACCCTCATCTGAATTATCAATACTTCAGAGACATCTCAAGGTATAGAGGCTTTATTCAGGATCTCATGAGAACTGGCGGTCCCACAATGGAGCAAGTAAGTTGTCCAGAGTTGGGAGAGCCACTGTCCAGCACATACCTGTAATTTACCTGTACAGTCTGAACAAAGTCCTAAGCCCACCCCCCTTTTCCCTTACATACATTCTGATTGGTTTTATATATATATATATATTCATTCCACTTTCCCTTATTCAGAGACTGGAATGTTGACACCCTATAAATCAAACTACTTTCTACTTTTCCCCTTGACCACATGATTCCCTGGAAACCGAAACTTAGGCCCTCAGCCTTTGCTTAATCTAGTCAACAGTTGTAAAGAGGTCTTTACTTTGATTGTTACACTCAAAAGTGTTCACAATCACCTGAAAGAATAATCCAAATCATTAATAATAAAAAAGAAAAAAAAAATCAAGCAGCTCTTAAAGGTTCCCTTCACAACCTGCAAATTGGCAGAAATGACCAAAAATGTGAAATCAATGTCAATAAATGATGGGCACACTACTATGTTGTTAATGGAGCTCTGAAATGATACAATTATTTTGGAAAACAAACTGGAATTAGTGCAAAGTATTTGATTAAAATATCCATAGCTTTTGAACAGAGGCTCTCCCGAAGGCAATGAGGTTCAGAATAATTGGATAGGATTGGCAGACAAAGGCTGAAGTATTGATAAGATTACTCCCTCTGGCAAGCGGGGAAGGAAATTGATGGGAATGGGTTTGATCTTATAGTCCCACCTTCTGTGGAGGTTGTGGGTAGTCCCACCTTGCTGTGTTCAGTCAGAAATCCAAGTTAACCTCTGAGGTTAAATTTCCCCAATAAATCTGTCCATGGCCCAGGCCATATATGTTGGATCCTTTTTGGGTAACCCCTCCACCATTTCCTCATGTCTTTCCCTTCACCTCTCCTCCATGCCTTGTGGTATTTTTCCTCTCCTTCCCCCACCTCGCCTTATAGTTTCTTTCTCCTTCTTATAACTAATACTTTTAGGTTGCTTTGGCTCTCTAGGATTCTACACTTTAGGGCATGCTCCCACCTCATGGAGTATTTCTTTTCTGATTCATTGTGGGTTCCTCTAGGGAACTTGTCTTTTCCATTGTTAATTGTTAAACCCCCTTTCCTTAGTGTAAATATCTCCAGGATAGCTCTCCAAGAAACAGCAAATGGGGAGCCTTGGGGCTAGATGGGTTCAGAGGTAGCCTCTGCTCAAACCAAATGAACTTTCACCTCCTGGATATCCAGAATCTTAAAAAAAAATGATCCTTTGAAAATTAGAAGTGTGTATAATAATGTTTGTAGCAACCCTTTTTGTAGTGGCAAGGAACTAGAAATTGAGTGAATGCCCATAAGTCAAGAAATGGCAGAATAATATGTGAATGTAATGGAATATTATTGTTCTATAAGAAATGAGCAGGCTGATTTCAGAAAAGCTTGGAAAGACATGAAGTGATGCTAAGTGAAGCGAATAGAACTAAGAGAACATTATACATGGCAACAACAAGATTATGTAATGATCAGCTGTAATGGACTTAGCCTTTTTCAACAATGAGGTGATTTAAGGCACTTGCAATAGACTTGTGATGGAGAGAGCCATCTGCATGTGGATCAAAGTATATTTTCACTTTTTTCTTTTTTGATTGTTGTCTGCTTATTCTTTTTTCTTCACCCTTTTATCTAATTATTCTTACACAGTATGGTGAATAGGGAAATGTTTAGAAGAACTGCGCATATTTAACCTATGTTGGATTGCTTGCTAAGGGAGGGGGTAGAAGGAAAGGAGAAAAATTTGGAACACGAGGTTTTGCAAAGGTAAATGTTGAAAACTACCTTTGAATGTATCTGGAAGAATAAAAAGCTATTATTAAAATAATTTTAAAATGAAAAAATAAGAATAAAACATCTTTCCTTGCTAAGTTTTTGCTCTCTCAACTCTATTTCATATTCACCACTCTTGGTATCCATCACATCTCTTCATATTGTCTGTAATCTCTTCTACTAAATAAACCTACCTTTTGCCAAAGAGAATGGGCATTGTGAGTTCTTCACAACTGACCCCAAATATTTGGTGCCCACATCAATATCATTATTTGGAGTTAAACTTTAAACACATCAGTGGGCTTATAAGCCAAGGAAACTGCTTAAGAAAAAAGAGCCCACGTACCCAAAAATGTTTGCACGAACACAGGTTTTTATAGCAAAGACTTGGAAGCAATGTGAATGCTCATCCATTAGGGAACACCTAACCAAATTGTGGTACATTAATGTCCTGAAACATGTCACAGTGTAAGAAATGATGAATGTAGTGAATGAAGAGAAGCATGGAAAGATCCACATGAACTGATATAGCATGAAGTCATCAGGAAAAAGAAAAAACAATATATACAGAGCAGCTACAACAATGGGAATAAAAAAAAAAGGAAGAGAAAGAAACAAAGAAACAAAAGAAAAGAAAGAAAAGAAAAAACATACTAAAAGTAAAAAGCGACTGTGATAGAATGATAAAGATTAGACAAAAAAAGAAAAAGAAAAATAAAAAAATTAAATTAAATTAAAATAATGGAAAAAATGAAGAGAGAGGAGAAGATGCCCAAGATGAGCCCTTAACAGAGGTGGGAGGGTCAGAGTGGTTCCATGTTACATGGAATTTTGGGAGTTTTCAATATATTGATCAGTTGTACTAATAGTTTTCCTCTTTAAAATTTTTTTTGCAGTCGTTCATTTCAATCATATCTAACTCTTCTTGACACCATTTGGGGCTTTGTCTGCAAAGATACAAGAATGGTTTATCATGTCCTTCTCTAGCTCATTTTATAGATAAGGAAATTGGGGCAAACTGAGTTAAGTGAATTTTCCAGGATCACACAGCAAGTAAGTCTCCAGATCTGTTCTTAAGTCATCTTGTCTCCAGGCCCAGTGCTGTAGCCACTGGCCACCTAGCTGGATCTTTAAAAATTCTATTTGTTATGTGGAATGAATACTGAGAATTTATATGATAATGTATGCAACAGAAATAATCAATAAAAACTCATTTTAAAATACAGTCCCTATTTTCAGGATCATACATTTTACCATGGAGATAAGAGGATGGTAAAGGACAGTGGGATGAAAAGTGAAATGGAAAGAGCTGGGGGAGAGAAAGAGAGAGACAGAGACACAGAAACAGACTGACAAAGAGAGAGACAGAGAGATAAAGGCACAAAGACAGGAAGATGGAGAGACAGAGACACAGACAGAAAGACAGAGGCAGGGAGAGGGAAAGAGTGACAAAGACAGAGACACAAAGAGAGACAGAGGCACCAAGACAGGGAGAGAGAGTGAGAGACAGACAGAGACAGAGAGAGTTGGAGAAAAAAAGAAAAAGAGAAGAATCAGAGAGCAAAGCTGAAGGAGAGCAAGAGGCAGAGGAGAAGGATGAGAGAGCCTGAAATTCTTGGGGGAGAAGAGGAGGGATGCAGGGAAATAGAAAAAAAAAAGAAGAAGAAGAAGGGGGAGTGAGTCTGGGACTTCCTTGTGTTGATGTACATTGGGATCTTTTCTGTATCCTATACTTTTAGATTTTTCCAAAATCCAGCTTCTTGGACTAGGACCCCATATGGGATCTCATAACTGAATCTGGGGGTTCTATAATTATGACATTATCAGAAAATGTTTGATTTGTAAGCCTATTGTGTAGATATATATAGCTAGGGTCACATAAAACTTGCTCAGATAAAAAGGAGTTGTGAGTGGAAAAAATTTAAGAAGCTCTGAGAGACTACCTAGAGGTTTCTGACTTGCCCACAGTCACAATGTTATCAGGTGTCAGAGACAGGAGTTCCTCCAGCTCTTCCTCCTCTCAAGGCCAGCTCTCCATCCACTGTCAATAAATTGCTCAATTTTTCAGTTCTTGTGGCACTTCTCTAGCATTTCTTTTTCTTTTTTTCACCTGAGGCATGTAGGTTTAAGTGACTTACCCAGGGTCCCACAGCTGGGAAATGTTAAGTATCTGAGGCCAGATTTGAACTCAGATCCTACTGATTTCAGGGCTGGTGCTCTATCCGCTGCACCACCTAGCTACCCCATTCTCTAGCATTTCTAAGGTGATTTTCCTAAACTTACCAGCTCCCTGCTTGCCCAGGCTCCAAACCTCTCAGTCTTTCGGTGTTCCTCCCCAGAGTGTAACCACAAGGGTGGGACTACCTCCATGGTACTTACTCAGGCAGATTCTGGTGATGCTGGAGCCAGCTAATGTTGCACCAAAGGAGAATCTGAATATAGCATAGCCAGCAAAGGTGGGCACAAAGGCTGCACAAGTACCAGCAATGGCGGCCAGCAGAGAGGACCACAGTAGCATTGTCCTTCTCCCAAATCTAGTGACAAAGTAAAGGTGTTACATACAAAACTTGGTGCTTGCCCCAGACCTCCAGTATTCTCTCCTCTCTGGCAATAGTCTGAAACATGGCTCTGACTTGACCCATTGGGAAACAGCAATTCCTCTCCCTCTCTGGCACAAAAAACCCAAATACTTTGGTTGTCTCCTCACTTTCATCGACCATCCATTATTAGCCAAGTGCATCATGTGAAGAGTGTTCTGGGTACACAGCTGTCCCCAGGGTATCCACCACAGACCTCAATCCCCAATGTATTGACCCATTGCAAACACCTTAAAAGCTGCCACCTGAGCTTCAGTCTGTTTGGTCAAGCACTGCCAGGGGCCAAAAAGCAAATACTAGAGTAAATCTTAATATAGTACTCCTTAGATCTCATTGCCAATTGGTGCTGTGACCTGTGTCAATTGAGATCAGACAAACTGAATTTAAGACAGTAACATCTTCTCATCACTTGGCTTTCCTTCTCACAAAAGGTTTCAATCAACCCTGTAAGGGTCCTCTGAAAGGATTATTTTTCTTTTAAATCAACTCAGTTACCAGCAGCTAACTCAATCACTAACATAAAACTAAATATTTTTGAAAGATAATCATCCATCCTGAACCAAGTAGTAAGGAGAAAAATCACAGCATAAGTCGGAAAAGGCCCTCAAAGGAGGAAGTTGTTCTGTGTGATCAGTCTTTGTATGAGAGAGGAACAGAGGCAGAGACAGAATTATTTCTAAGGTGCTTCATAAGCATTACTTTTGTTCTGCTTGTTTGAAGCTCAGCCTAACCTTGGTCCACAAGACAGAAAGCATATATGACAAGGAGACAGACTTTCTTTCTGCCCTTTCTCCAGGCAACTTTGCCTCCCAAGTGGCCCATGGGTCTTTTTGGGGACTTCTAGATATTATTCTGACTCTGTTTCCTCCTCAAAACTGATGTGGTCACAGCAGCATTTCTATTGGGCTTATATCCCAAAGAAATCATAAAGGAAGGAAAGGGCCCCACATGGGCAAGAATGTTTGTGGCAGCCCTTTTTGTAGTGGCTAGAAACTGGAAATTGAATAGATGCCCTTCAATTGGAGAATGGCTGAATAAAATATGGTATATGAATATTATGGAATATTATTGTTCTGTAAGAAATGACCAGCAAGATGATTTCAGAGAGGCTTGGAGAGACTTACATGAACTGATGCTGAGTGAAATGAGCAGAACCAGGAGATCATTATACACAGCAACAACAATATTACACGATGATCAATTCTGATGGACATGGCTCTCTTCAACAATGAAATGTTTCAAACCACTTCCAATTGTTCACTGA
The DNA here is from genome assembly GCA_023553655.1 of Myrmecobius fasciatus. Taxonomy (NCBI): domain Eukaryota; kingdom Metazoa; phylum Chordata; class Mammalia; order Dasyuromorphia; family Myrmecobiidae; genus Myrmecobius; species Myrmecobius fasciatus. The sequence continues at coordinate 16,801 of JAJPUD010010643.1, read as the reverse complement.
AGAAAGCCATATACACCCAGAGAGAGGGATGTGAAATGTGGACCACAACGTAACATTCTCATACTCCTTGATTTATGTTTGCTTACATTGTATTTCCTTTATCTGATATATTTTTTGTGTAGATAAGATTTTTCTTGCACGACAATGATAAGTTTGGAAATATGCATACATATATTCGACTTGCCAATATTTTAACATAATTTAACATGTAATGGATATCCTGCCATCTAGGGGAGGGGTGAGGAGTTGGGGGGAAAATTTTGTAACAGAAAGCTATGTAAGGGTTATTGTTGAAGAATTACCCACACATATGTTATGCAGATAAAAGAAAAAAGAAAAAAGAAAAAAGAAACTGATGTGGTCAAAGTCTCAGCATGAGTGAAGCCGTGCTGTTGAGTGGATACAACAGGTTACTTTCTACACTATCACCACTCTGCATGGGTCAGGCAGGATCCAGGAAAGAAAGATTTGTCTCTATGACATTCACCCTTTCCAAGCTATAAAAGTTGTGTTCCAAACACAATGGCGATCATTTCTCTCTGTTTTCCGTCTTGTGGACTAACATTAGGCTGAGCTTCAAACATGCATGTCATTTTCCTTTGCATCATCCCTATTTTAGAGACTCACATAGACTCAGTATCCTAGCATTTCCAGTACCTTCTTATATCCACTAAAGATCTATCTCCACCTGAGTCCTTCACTTACCTGTCAGAGAATATCCCAAAAACAATGCTTCCTGCCTGCTGCTCTCCTATGTATACTGCCTGAGCAACTGATGCCAGTGACTTCCATTCACACACTAGGTCCCACTGGAAGAGAAATGGGCAGAAAATGGGAGAGAAGAAAAGAGAAAGAATGAAACTGGGATCCCACATGGAAAGGCTGAAAGTTTTAAATATCTAAACATTTATTAAATTTGGGCTAAATTTAATCAATTACTTGTTTAATTCATTACATTTGTATTTGACTTGACCAATTAAAATTATAATTCCCTCTGAAGGAAACTTAATTCAGGTGTGCCATTCCAGCATTCTGGGGGTTCCGATGCTCTTTCACAGGCTCTTACATATTATCCTCCAGACTCCTAATGCACTATGTGGTTTGAATTTCCTCCAGAAAGCAAATACTTCCAGGCTTGCACTGTCCAAAAAACTCATGGTTAGAGTGGGAACCAGGTCTTCTGTTCCTACATCTCATGACCTTAGGCTTTACCATTCTACAAGATGGGCCACAGGAACAATGTTCTGTCTCCAAGACGCATGCTACTAAGGCAGGGAACCACCTTCTCACTCTAGATAGTTAAACCCCTCAATAGGGGTTACAGTGGTAATTCTAGTCTACACTAAATAAATGGCCAAAGAAAAAATCATCAGATATCTTTTCAGTTAGACATTTACCAAGAAATTTCTCTTTTCTAGATTTGGTTCCACTCTCATGCTATCTAATAAGACGAGACCTAGGGATCTAGATAGCCTGATAGACAGCTCACTGGGCCTGGAATAAGGAAGACCCGAGTTCAAATTTAACCTCAAATACTAACTATATAACATTGGGCAAACCATTTAAAGTGCTTGCCTTAGCAACTATCTTGTTTTGGGAATTAAATGAGATAATATTTTTAAGTATTTAGCACAGTAGGTACTTAAATACTAGCCCTCTTCTCTCTTCAGGACATTTCTCTGATATGCAATATGCAAACAATATGCAAATATATGTACACCAAACTTACAAACAGAATGAAGTAGAATCAGTCTTCAGAGGCAAAGTATGCCTCCTTTTAAGTTGTCTTGTTCTCAACTATATACTTTTTTCCTTTATTTTTTCTTTGATTTCTTTCCCTTGGTAACTTCTTGAAAATATTTGTTTCTTATATGCTTCACATTTCCTTTTATTTTTTCATTCTTTTTTCTTTTTTATCTTTTAATGATTTTCTTAGATCACAGGAAAAATCAGGGGAAAAAAGAGTAATCTCTCTGATTTTTAAAGCCTTTTTTAAGTTCCTCCAAGAAGTTTGTATGTTAGGGAAAACAGCCATAGTGACTTATGACCTACACTAGCGGTAGTTGAATTGTAACCATTGCATAATCTCAATCATGTGCAACACGTCTCTCACATAGTCACAAAATGCCGAACAAGAAAGAATGAACTTTATGGTCCTTGGCCTGCTGTGTCTCAGATAATGGGTCTCAGAGAATAGATATTGAGACTCTTGGGTGTATGTTCTACAAGGCTGACTAAAGGTCCAGGGTCATATCCTGTTGCTACGTCAGTACAAGCATTAAGTGCTCACCTCAGAGTTAAGTCTCTGCTGCAATCAGAGACCTGTTGCTGGGGCAAGTGGGCAGGGGCAGAATTAGGATCTATACAGAGGGAAGAAAGACGAAGGGAGATGCCATGTAAATGAGCAATAAAGTGCATCTACAGATCTTTGTCTACTTTGTCTAATCCGGAGACATCCGAAGTGTCATTGAGATGGCAACACATCAGGTAAGTACCTAAACCCACCTCCAGCCTCAGCAGGTCTGAAACTGAGGAAAAACCAACATTTGTATGTGTCTGTGTGTTCTTGGGAACATTTGATGTTTCTCACTGAAAAATGAGTGGTGTTTTTTAGCTCCATTATCTTCCTCTGAATATCAACCACAGATCTTCTCGATTCCCATAGAAGCTATCTGTGATTGGGTTCTCTTTTGCTTACTCATCTTTTCCCTTTTCTTTTGTTTTTAGCAGTAATCAAGTTCTAGTGCCAAGGTATGGAGAATGATGCACCAAGTCTCAGATCCTTCTCCCTGTTATTTTCTGAGGTCTGTCTGGGGCTCAGCCTTGAGCTCTCTTCTCCACTGTTAGGACCCCTACACTCATATCATTCTACAAATGATCCTGTTCCCTACAGTCCCTCAGTTGGTTGGGATCCACAGCTATCCTCTGTACCCTGGACATGAAACCAGGGACTCTGGTCTCCAGCAAGTGCCTACAGCCAGAAGTGATTGCTGTGTTCCCACCAGGCATGAGCTAGCTCCTTCTACCCAATGTCTCAGCCTGGGAAATGATTAATCAGCCCATCTGTTCTTGGTGTTCCTCAACAATGAAAAGTCCTTCAGTCTTCTCCTACTCAGTTGTAATGGGAGGACCTGCCAACACACTCCCTCCTCCTTCCCCCCCCTTCCTGCCAGCCTTGGACAACGGGCAAGATGTGACTTGGATAAACCAAGGTCAATCTGTGTATGGGTGAACAAGATGGCATTTAGGGTAGAAGGAGGTTCTAGCAGCGTGCCAGCTCCAGGGCCCCCTCCTGAGTGGCAACATGGCAAGTTCCCCAGCAGCAAAGGGAGGTGTTCCAGATCCTGAGGGAAGAACAATACCCATATACCTGTATACCTTATTAGGAAAGGAATGCACACACTTATGTGTGGCTTCCTGTTACAGAGAAGGATCTCCTTTTTAGGGAGTAGTTACTATAGGCTAGAGTAGGCTTATGTTATCTTAAAGGACCTGAAGAAATATGCCAAGATTATAAAAGTGATAATGGGGCTTTGCAATAAACAAGAGTCTTTCACCATCTTGGTTCTCATCCCTCATTATTCACGGTTTTGACTTTTCAGGTGACCTGCTTTGCTGGTCATAAGATCCGGGTCACTCAGGAGTTCAGACGGAGACAAGGAACACCCAGTCATCACACAAACACACACCCTCCCAGATAAAGTCCCTGGGAGAACACCTCCCAAGCCCAACTGCCTCCAGAAGTACCTGTGGATTGATTCCATAGGGCTAGGCTGGAGGTATTTGCACTTCACTCAGGCTGAACCTCACTCTACCCCAAAAATGTCCTCTAAAGTAATATTCTACCTCATTTTGCTGAGGAAATTTAGAGAGCCAAAAGTTTTCTGATCTCTCCAACCTCTTCTCCCCTAAATCCCAAATTTGAATAGACAAGATGACATGGACAATGTCCCCTCCACCATGCATTTTCCTAGATGTGAGATACTGGACAAGCCATTTGACCTCTCTTCTCCTCAGTTTCCCTCATCTATCAAATACTACAATATCTGTATCACTTACTTGACAAGACTGTGGTAAGACTTAAATGAGATCATGTCTATAGAGTGTTGTAGACACAGTTATTAATAAGGTTCAGGGTACTAATCAACCAAATCTTATTCATATTTTATGACTAATCTTCAACCCTCAGATATCCTCAGACATAATACAAACCATCCAGAAGATCCTGTCACTGAGCTGAAAAAACTGCCCCTCACCCAAAGTCCCTCAGTGCAGAAGACTCACCTAGGGATGGAAAGACTCCCTTCACAATAGGGAGTGAATGCAAACCAAAAGCAACTTGCCTAAAAATTCCAAGCTTCTTGAGGAGGGGATAAATTTGGGGAAAGAAAATTGGGATTTTGATGCTGTTGACAGAGTCAAAAGGCAAAGGGGAAAGTGGAGAATTTAATCAAACATTTGCTCACTTGTATTGGTCTCTGTACTGACCTCAGTGACAATGGAGGAGTTCAAGATACTCTTATCATAGACCCATCCATCTAGGCAGTCTTCAGTGTCCAGTCTAGCCTGCTCTGTGGCATTGGGATTCAGCAACTGCCACTGAGGGTCAGTGAATCTGAGGCACGACTCTGGTTTCCCACCCTCCTCCATGGGAATGGAGACTTTCAGCAGGTCTCTATCCCTGCTCTCTCCCAGGAAAGGAGACCCAGCTCTCGTCTGGTTCAGGATCCGACGATGGTGTTCTGGTATCATTGCAGTGAAGTTCTGTAGAAAATTGTGAGAAGTCAACAGCATCCCAAGAATAAACATCAATATAATCTGTAGGACCTGGAAGTGCCCCATTCCCCCAATGGTTCCAAGTAAGTCTGAGAACCCCATGCTGTCTCTTGCCTGCCTCTGGCAGCAGTGGCTTCCCTGCCCTCAATGTTTAGCTTTGGCCACTCACACCGGCTGCTCTGATCCTGAATCAGATATAGATTTTAGTGTGCACCCTTGGGCATTTGGCAGGAGTTCATTGTAGTTACATTTCATTTTTTGGTCATCATCATGGAATCTGGGATACTGGTGTTGGAGTGCAGCTCCAGGAGTGAATTAAGGGTGTTGTATGCAGGGGCCAGGCAAAAGAATTCGATTAGAACTCTTCAAAGTTTATTGATTAGATAGAGCACCAGCCCTGAAGTCAGAAGGATCTGAGTTCAGATCTGGCCTCAGACACGTAACACTTCCTAGCTATGTGACCTTGGGCAAGTCACTTAACCCCAATTGCCTCAGGAAAAAAATTTATTGATCAGAAAGACAAATATATACCTCAAATGCTCATGGACTATACAAAATACACTCTTCGAATTTCCTATAGTTTTTTTTCTAGCAATACAAGATCTACTGAGATATAAATGATTTAGCCCCAGATCTTGGCTACTTAGACAAAGATGCAAATGCTTGAGATGCACATGTGATAAAATTTATCATACCATTATCTTAAGTATCTTTCTCCCAAATGCCTTTAGTCTCCCTTTGTGGGCTGCTTTTCCTGTCCTAAGGAAAATTCAAAAAGTAGTGTTTACATATTGCTTCAGTCACATGATAATTACTTATATTGGCAAGCAGTTTCTGCTATTTCAATAGAAAAGGGAGATTTGGTGAGCCAAGTTACTGTGTAAGATTCAAGACCTGGAATAGATTCTTACCTCCTGGCCCTCTACAATTCTTTTCTTTTTTAAATTAAAAATGAAGTCTTTGGACTTCAGTTTTCATAGTTGAGAATGATTGTAGAACGTTTGACAGCACATGGGGCTAAGCCAATTAGTAGCAAAATAAAACATGGGAGAAGAACAAAATTCAAAAGCATAGAGGTCAGATTATTTACAGGATTTATCTTTTTAACCAAGCAAATATTTGGTTAGCTACACTATCAGGATCAATTTCATGGACACTGGTTTTTGCCATGTTTTTTTGTTTTTTGTTTTTTTTTTTTTTTTTGCTAAAAAGTTAACTGTAATCAAGATTCTGAATTGTTTACATGATTCCCTAACCACATTAATTATTGTTCATTCCACTAAGTTTAATTTTTGTTTTAACTCATAATCTATATTAATTTGTTCTTAAAAGCTTATGATATTTTTTTTTGCTAATTTATCTGCAAATTGAGCAGTCTGAAAAGTTTTTGTAAAAGCTGTAGCTGAAACAGGTGTTGTAATAGTTGATATACCTATTAGAATTCCAACAGTGAATAATCCCACAAATCTCTTATTACTACTATTTTTCTAATTTTCCTTAATGTTGTCTCAATCCTGTTCACCTGCTGACCTGTACCAATTGTGATTAATCTTATTAGACATTATCACATAGGATGGATGTTCCATAATAATAACCATTATGTATCAAATTTGAAAAACATTTGAATAGAAGACATTGGAAACAAACACAATTGTAACATTTTACAATATATCATTCATGATTTGGGTTCTAGTGTCATTCCTTAAAAGTGTCTGCAGTTAGCAATATCTGCAGTTATTTTTAAATATGCTGTACAGTATATTTCTGAGGGGCTTGAAATCATGGAATGCCATTTCTGAGATGTGAAAAATCTGTACCATTCTAAACCCCAAATACATTGTAACAGGAGGCCCATCCAGAGACTGGATAATTTGGGGTCCACTCACCAATCAGTTCCAATTACACCCCTTTTAAACAAATGTGGCTCAAAGTCCTCTGGGAGCAGGATGAATGAAAATGCTTCCTATTGAGAATGGGCATAGATCTGAGTCACTTGCAGGGTCCCATCTTTTTATGGAGGGGATGGCAAGTTGGAGCTGACAAGTCTCCAAAGGTTGATTTAACTCCTTGAAGCTGGCCAATGCAGCTATAACTGAACAAAATCTAGAATACAAAATAAATCTAATAAATCGAGGTTAGGATGACCTGAAATAGAAAGAGAAGTCCACAAGGACTTCTATAAGATGTAAAGAGACCAATATACATTGAGAGCAACAATTTTCAGGTAATGAAATATATTTGTATCACAGGATATATAATATATACCAATTTTAAAGATGTTTCAGTTTTAGTTTCAAATGAACAAGTTTGTTCTTATGGACAATCATATTATTCTTACATTATTCTGGAAACCTATAAAGGATTTATTTCACCAAACATTTATATTATATATATATATACATATATATATGACAAATAGATGACTAGACCCAATCTTCATTCATCCAATTATTTAGGATATATTGACTATGTTTTCATATTGTTGAAGAGAGCCACTTCCATCAGAATTGATCATCATATAATCTTGCTATTGCCATGTACTGTGATCTCCTGGTTCTGTTCATTTCACTTAGCATCAGTTCATGCAAGTCACTCCAGGCTTTTCTGAAATCATCCTGCTGATCATTTCCTATAGAACAATAATATTCCATAGCACTCGTATATTATAACTAATTCAGCCATTCTCCAGCTGATGGGCATCTACTCTGTTTCCAGTTTCTTGCCACTACAAAAAGGGCTGCCACAAACAGATGAAGTAGTAATAATTGCATATAACTCCTGCTATGTATTTTCAAATGAGGTATTAAAAACCTATTTAGTAGTAGTGTTTAAAGACAAAGTCAGGGAGACAGAAATCTTGCCTTTAATCCAAAAAATTAGTATTTGCATTAGTATTTTGCTTCAGTCTAGATTACCAATTTATTATATTGACAAGCAGTTTCTGCTGTTTCAATAGAAAAGGGAGTTTTGGTGAGCCAAGCTACTGTAAGATTCAAGACCTGGAACTGATTCTTACCTCCTGGCCCTCTACACATTGGCACATTGGATATGGCAGGACTTGTTAACCTTTTTTCACTCCCAACCCTTTTTCCTGAGAAAATTTTATGTGACTCCTAGTATTTAGGTGCATGAATTAGGTACACAAATCAAACATTTACTGATAATAAATCACAATTTTGCAACCTCTACATTCAATTGCATGAACTCATATGGGACCACAGTTTAAGAAGCTTTGATATGTGGTACACATATACCGGAACTGAATTTTTAAATCAGTCTTTTAAATTTGTTACTATCTTTTCTTTTTCTATTAATTTCATTTCCAAATATGTTCTATCTCCCTCACCAACTCAACCATAAGTTATAACAAAGAAGAAAAAAGCAAGAATGATGGAGAAGTAATTGAGCAAAGCCAGCCCTGTGCATAGGTTATAGAGTACTGTGTGTAGGTCTAGAGTACTAGACTCAAGAGAAGACGCAAAATCAAATCTAGCCTCAATGCAACAGTTGTGGGATCTTGGGCAAGTCCTGTAATCCGTCTGCCTCAGTTTCCTCATCTGTAAAACAAGGATTAGTGTGGCACCTTTGAGTATACACATGAGATCTCTTTAATGCACCTGGTAAGCCCTAAAGCACTGTATGAAAAGCTGGCTATTGTCACACTTGTATCAGCAATGGCTTCCCTGTCCACAGTGTTTAGCTTTGGCCTCTACAACTCACTATTCCTACTATGAGTTAGATTTTTGCTGAGCAGCCTTTGGGTTTTTGGCATGACTACACTGTAATTGCATTTTACACACACACACGTAAATATATAGCTCCATAGGCTCCATGTCTAAGAACAGGAACTGACAAAATTACTTTGGACTTAGTAACAATACCCATGTCAATCTGTCCCTCAAGCTAGTTCTAGCTTTACATCCTTCAACCCAGTTCTCCTATGAGTAAAGGCGCAGATTTATCACTGTCACATGAGATCATGTACTTAAAGCACTTTGCAGATATTAAAAGCACTATTTGTGCTGCTAAGGTGGTGAAGTGAAGAAGGAACTTCCTGGGGCCCTGACAAATTCCCTTCCAAACAACCCTGAAAATGCCTCAGATTTAATTTGGGAATGGAGAAGCAATTTATGTTTAGCAGCGCCAGAACAGGACTACACAGGTCATCAGGGAGACTCCCCCCTTGCAGTGCAAACCAGCAGCCAGGTTTTGAGATATAATAAAAACCAGCAGCAAGGTAGCAAGCTGCTGCACAAGAAGCTGGAAACAATGCAGGAGCACAACTCAACTTTTACATAAAAGCAGAAAGTCACAAATTAGGCAGGGAAAATGAGCAAAAACAAGAACAGTGAGGAATTTCAGTATAGAAAGTTACTAAGATGACAGTGAGAATCAAGGTACAAACTTAGAAAAGCATAAGTGTCATCATGACTCCAGGTGAACCTTCAAAGAGAAGTATAAATTTGTTGCAGGCCCAAAAATGTCTCCTAGAAGAGTTTAAAAGATTTTTTAAAAGGAAATAAAAGTAAAAGAAAAATTGGGTCAAGGAAGGAGATAAATTCAAGAGAATAATGAAAAAAGTCAATAGTTTGATAAACAAAAAGTATAGAAAGAATGAAAGTTATTTTAAAAATTCACTAGATAAAATAAATCAAATTTGCCAAATTGAAAGACAAGTACAAAAGCTCACTAAACAGAAAAATTCCTTAAAATTTAGAACTGAGCAAGTGGAAACTAATGATGCCATGAGACATCAAAAAAATGACAAAACAAAATGAAAAAAAGTTAGAAGTGTGAAATTTCTCATTGGAAAAACAACTAACCTGGAAAACAGATCCAGGAGAGATAATTTTAAAATATAGCACTGTATGAAAGACATGATCAAAAATAGATCTAGACAAGTGCCATCCTGGGAAAGGAGGGGTGAGGGGAGTTAATTGGGAATTTGAATGGGATTGAATCATATCCTTAGTTTAGGTGGCAACCCAAGCCAAACTCGGAATATGTTCAACCAGTAGTGAAATGGAAAGGGCACTTGTAGGACATGTTGGAGAGGCAATGTCAGGGAAGGGGCTGGTAACAAGGTGGCTGCTGAAGTTTGTGAGCCTTTGAAAAATTTGGAAAAAGAGCTGCCCATATCTGGCCTTCTACTGTCTTCACTGACCTTTAGGAGGAAGCTGCTCTCCTCAAAAAAATCCTCCCAACCAGACTGTCCTCAGGGCCAAATCTTGCCTCCTCAGGTGCACTTGGATTCTGAAGATGCCAAAGAGAATCACTAATCCTGAAAAATGGCTCAGGATCCTGGAACTTTCCCAGAAGGAGGGAGGCCCTCAGCCACTCCATATCCCAGCCAGGTGCCAGGAAGAGAAATCTCCAGGATTTCTCCATATTATCCTCTCTTCTCCACTCTCTGATGGGGCTGTTTCTCAAAGAACTTCTCATAGAGCTACCCAGGACACAGCAGATCCTCAGTCTTCATCCAGTTTCCAAATTCCTAGTGATGTCACCAGGCCATTTACACACTGCTGTCCCCAGCAAATCAACTGGGGTTCTTTGGACTTATTTTTCCACATTCAGGATACCTGTCTTGTAAGGACAATCAATGCTTTTTCAGGGACCTCTTGTCAAAAAAAGCATTAATTAAGCATTTATTTACTATATGCATTGTGTTGAGCATAGAGGGGATACATAGAAGGGTAAAATCATGACCTTTGTTCTCAAGTTGCTCACGAAGTAACTCAGGAGACAACATGCAAGATATTCATAGTGTAATAGAAGGAAGTCCCAGAAGGAAGAGACTGATAAGAAGGGCATGGAGCAGATATTTGAAGTGAGACTTGATGGAAGCCAGAGAAAGTAGGACTCAGAGGTGAGGAGAGGGAATGTCCCAGACTTGGGGAAGGCCAATATGAGGGGAGAGGGTCAGGAGTTGAAGGGTCAAGTGTGAGGGCCAGCAAGTAGGTCTGTATAGCTGTGTCATAAAAAATATGGAAAGGAGGAAAATCTAAGAAAGCCAGAAAGGTAGAAAGGGCCCAGGGTATAAAGAGCTTCAAAAACCAAACAGGATTTTCTATGTAGCCCATATAGTCTCAGAGCTCACCTTCACAACCTATGCTTACACTCACATGTGCCTTCCAAGGATAACACCAAGGGTCATCTTCCTCCTCTATGATAGTTTACCAGCTTCCATCAGATGTATTCTCCCTCAGTAGATGTCCACCAGCTTCCATTTCCTGGATATCAATTAACCAATGATTGCCTTCCCAATATCCTTTTTATCAGTGATTTCTTCAATATCATTGGTAATAACTTAGTATAAATTATTTTTTACAAAGGGATATTTTTATACATCCCTAGAAGATTTACTAGCACATTTATCACTGAATTTTTCCAAACCTTTCTGTTCTTCTTCAAACTTCCATTTCCTCTTTCCCCAAGCCCTCTCCTGAGAACGTTGCCTTATATATCACTGATGAAATAAAGGCTATTTGATAAGAGCTCTCTTCTCCCTCTTCATTTCACATCACCTTGATGCCTTCTCCCATTCCATGGGCCTTCAGCTCTGACTTCCATGAAGAGTTGGCCAAAACTACCCTTCTGCATATGTCCTTGATCCCACTCCACCCTAATTTCTCTGGCTGATTGCTCTTCCCATCATCCCCACTTATTCTCACTGATCTTAGTCTACTGTCTGCTTTTCTGCTGCCTGTGTCCAATCTCCTTTGTTCTCAAAAAGATCACAACCCATCCACCCTTGCCAGCTATCATCCCATAGCTCTCCTTCCTTTTGAGCTGAAAGCCCTGACATCATCTGCAGCTGGTACCTCCCCTTCCTTCCCTCTCACTCTGTCCCTAGCTCTTTGCCATCTGGCCTTTGACCTTATCATTTGGCTGAAATGATTCTCTCCCAAATTACCAGTGATCCTTAAAGCCAGCTCAGTTCTCAGCCTTCCGGACCTCCTAGGCACTCCCTTCTTCAGACCTGCTCTTCTGCAGGGCTCAGCAAAGATCCTCTCCTAGGTTTCCTGCTACCTTTCTTTCCCTTCTTTCTCAGACTCCTTCAAGGTCATTCCAGCTCGCTCTCCTGCATTTCCTTTTTACCTGATGGAGTCATCAGCTCTCCTGGAATTAATTTCCATCTATAGGAAGATGATTTACAGATTACTTTATCCAGTTGTCACGTGGCTCTTGAAATCCAGTCTCACATCTCCATCTGCATATTGAATATCTCAAATTGTATTCTGTGGGCAGTTTTACATCAAGATGTAAAACTGAACTCTACCTCTGCTTCTCCTCACTTCTTGATCACGGTCAAAGTCCGGCCACCTTCCGGATGGACAGTCTCATAAACTGGCCATGATCTTCAAGGTCAAACTCAAAGATCCTGTATCCCATCCGTTTCCAATTCCTATCATTCTGACCTTCTCTACATCTCTCCTGGATACCCCCTTCTCTCCTTCAACATTGCTGCCACATTAGTGCAGTCACACCTGGACTACTTCAATAACCTCCTGAGTCATCTCTCTGCCCACTCTCCCAGCTCCAGTCCATCCTCCACTCTCAAAAGCCTCCCTTTACCGAGGGATCAGAAGTTTCCAGCCAACTTTTCATTTCCCACCAGTGGTTCATACAATATCATGTTCCCCCTCCTCTGGTGGGCCCCATATCCGTTAAGTCCTGCCCACCCTCCAGTAGGGGACCTAAACTACCCACCATTCTCCTAGTCGGGGGCAGACTCCCCGTTGCTCACCTCCACAGGAATCAACTGATTTCTTACCTGTTTCCCAGGTCTTCTGATATCTCCGGCCCCGCTTATCTTAAGTGGGGAATTATCCCCACAGATCACCTGAGATACCAAAGGCTGGCTCACAGCAGGTCTGTTTATTCACAATATCACAAACTGAAATTCCCTATTACATGGCAATGCAAAATGTTACCTGGCACCGTGTTGGCAGTCTGCCTAAGCTCGGATAGTGCCCCAATGCTGATAATTCCCTAAAGCAGATAGAGCCCAAAGCAGTGCCTGAGGTTACATGGCTGCCTGCTAAGGTAGTGCCCTAGGGCAGATAAATCGGATCCCTAGCTCCATCCCGTCTTTGTTTACTCTTATATAATCCCCTCCTCCATGTGGTCCAGGAGGGAAGAGCCCCCTCACTAGTCCCTGTTTACCCACTTCACATGATCCAGGAGGGAAGAGCCCCATTCACAGTATAACAGGGGTGAGGAGGCTCTTTCTTCCTCCTAACTGAGGCATACTCAATACCATCCCTTCGCTCCTGAGGGGTGGACTCAGGCAGAATGCAACTCTGAGTGTCCTCAGAACTCTGCCCCTGCTATCTGCTGTCTGTGGCACCCAAAGACTCCCTTTTCTTATTTAGGGAGAACCACCTAAGGGGATCAGAGTGGATCTCAAATGGGTGGCAACTCCTTTGACAAGATAAGCAAGGCAATAACAGCACAAGCATACAGGGTTCTTTGAATTGGACACATACAGGTAAAAAGAATCTTTGGGTGCTACAACTTTAGCTCTGAGATGATACAATTGAGCCTATGACCAAACACAGCCAACCTCTGATATTAGGATAGTCATCACAAACATACCAATTGTTCTTAGTTGGACATTTACAAATTCTAAGTCAAAATGAGGTACGTCCCAAGGTTCTGCAACGGGTACAGGTGCTGTAGCCTGTACATAGGTAAAGTCCAGTGGGATAAAATCCCAAAACAATCTAACAGGAGTCCCTCTGTAACACACAGGAACTCCCATGGAACATGGTTTGTAAGGTAGCCACATAACTGGCCTTCCCTGTGGACAAGGAGGCATTAAACTGATAGTATTAAACATTGTATGAAACTCTGCAAGATCTTGCCCTTGTGACATACCGGTACAATTCACATTATGAGAAATACAATATTCATCTCCTTCCCCACTAGTCAAATGAGAATAGCCACTACAAAAGGTGTAACTGTTAAAGTCTGACTCCTGAATGCTCATTGCAGACAGCAAAGGGCCCCTCAACAAGTGAGGGACATTGCCCTTTACCACAAGATGAGGAGAAAGTTCCCCCCACCCTACCACATGTAATACCGGATGATGTGGTATTACAGTCCACGTCCATTATCCTGATTCTCTGCAATGTCTCAAGCTTTTGTCAACATTGTCCGGTTTCTCAAAGGTGCTCCAGCCATTCCTGGAACCCTTGAAGTGAGTTCTCAGCAACACAAATGCCGTTATCAGCTGATTCATAACAGTCTTATTGCTCGCCTTCTGGTTTCTCCTCTTGTCCCTGGGTCTCCTCTTGTCTCTCTGCCTTTGTTCGTCCTTTGGTCCCTCTAACCATTCTGAGCCTCCTGTTTGGTACCCACAGTTCCTGACCAGTGTCATCTGCAATGATAAGATCATACCCCAGACCCCACACCTAGACTGTCCCTGGTCCCTTCCAAGACCCATCTTCCTGTTTCCATAAAGCCTTTTCTCCTCCTTTATCCGCCAGTTTTTCAGATCTAAATTTGTTATATTCATGAATGGGCCAAAAATGCATTGCAGGAGTGAAATCATCCTGTGCGAACTGCAAGTAGTTGTATGTGAATAACACTCCCTTTTGTTGTTTGATAAGGAGTGTTTTGAGGGATCTAGATAATGGAAGGGAAGTTCTGTTTGTATCTTTTCTGGAACCACTATAAGCCCACAGATAACCAACAATTTGGTCACAGATTGCAATAGTGTCTGGGTCTGCTTAACAACAGGGTATCATCCATATGATGTAACATTGTATAATCAGGATATTGTTCCCGGATCGGTTGTGAAACAACACCTACATACCACTGGCATAATGTTGGACTATAGGCCATGCCTTGTGGGAGCACCTTTCACTGATACCTTTGAGCTGGCTGCTGTAAATTAGTGGAGGGGACAGAAAAGGCAAACTTATCTCTATCTGCTGGATGTAAAGAAATAGAGTAGAAACAATAATGTCTGATCACTAGATGAAAATCAACTGGAATCATGTTGGGCTAAGGCAGTCCTGGCTGCAGTACCCCCATAGGTTGCAAGATATTAATTGCTCTCAAGTCTGTCAACATCCTCCATTGACCACTTTTCTTTTTTATAACAAATATAGGAGCGTTGTAAGGGCTGAAGGAAGGTTCTATAGGTCCTTTCTCTAGCTGTTCCTGTATAACCTCTCAGTGCTGCTAGCTTTGTGGACGTCAGGGGCCATTGCTCCACCCAAATTGGTTTATGATTATCCATGTGATTTTGGGCAAAACTAGCTTAACAATGGCCCCTAGTAGTTTGTTTGTAGAATCACTCCCATTCCTGACATAATCTCGACCCCAAAGAGATGCAGGTAACCCTAGGATCACTAAGGGCTGGAATAAATCTTCCTTATCATCAGCTAACCACCTCAGCTGTTGCACCCACTTCTCAGCCTGCTGATTTCCTCCCACAGCACCTTTCTCTAGCGGCCCAGGAGGAGGCCGCTCCTCTGCCCTAATCAATGGCACATCAGCCCCCGTATCCAGACTGCCCTTAAAGGGGATGCCCTCTATAAGGACCGTGAGCATGGGGCGATAGAAATCTTTGGTTGAATCAAAGCTATCTGTATATTGGCTTCTCTAGTGCTACCAGTTTTTAAAGGTACAGCCCTGGCAATGGGCTCCTGAGGTACTAAGATGGTAGAAAAAGCATGAGGACTGGTTACCGATATGGCATCTTACACTAACAGGAGAAGGAGCAGGAAGACCGAAAATTAAGCATCTCTCAGTGTTTTTTGTAACCTGAACATCAATGGTGGTGAAAGGAGGTATATGTACTGAAGGAGCGAGTACACTTACCACACAGTCTTTGTTGTGAATTGATGGAAGGCCACCCGATTTTGATCCTGTGGAGTCATATTCTGCTCCTTGGTGGTGCTGGGAGCCTGCACCCGTTTTTCTCTGGACCTGCCTCTTACAAAATGTAGCTATGTGCCCAGAACGGCCACAGGTGAAGCAAGTGGGCCTATTGCCCCCTGATGGTTTCCTACATTGCGCTTGTAAATGCCCTGACCTTCCACACCTGAAACATCTGATTATCCTTTGTCTCCTACCGCCAGTTATTCCTCTCACTATCATATTAGCCATAGTCTCCATTGTCATGGTTTCATAATCTGCCTCACTACATTTTTCTATCAAAGAAGCATCCCTGGGCAGAGCTTGCGTAATTCTTTTGCATGGTTTATTCAAGTCTTCTCTCAATAACTGTTGGAATATAACCTGCCCTGCCTAGTCTGCCCCACTAGTCTGTCAATAGCTGTTTTTAATTTAGAAGTAAAGTCCTGAATGGACTCTCTCGGTTCCTGTTTAATAGTGGTTAGTTGTAGCTGAACCACTCCTTTCTCTTTCTTTCCCCATGCCCTCAAGGCACAAGTGCCGATTCCTGCAGGAGAGACAGGATTATACCACCTGATTCTCAATAGATGCCCCATGCCCATGAATGCTTGGAAAGCGTCCTCTGGGTCGGGGATGGCCTGGCTCTTTATGAAATGTCTCACTAATTTTTCATACTGTGCCCGCCACAGCATTGCCTGTCCAGGTGTTAAACAGGCGTTGGCTAATGCCTTCCAGTCTGCTGGTGAAAAAGCCATCCTGTTAGCAAAGTTCTCCAAGGTTTGTAAAACAAAAGGAGAGTTTGGGCCATAGTCATTATGTGCCTGCTTGACATCTTTCAATAGCTTGTAAGGAACAGGTGAATAAGCTCGCCCTGGATCATTAAGATCTACAGGGAACAGTTCTTGGTCCCATTCAGAAATATCCTCTCCTACAGCCCGGCTTGCACTATAGCTTCCGCCACCCTTGTGCTACCACCGCTAGATGGAGGTGTGGTGCCATAATTGGCCACAGCTGCTTGTTGTCTACCTAACCTTTGTACAGCCTTTGTCAATTGATCAATTAACTGCCGGCAATTAACTAACTCCTCCTGCCTGGGGGTAGGTCCATGATTTTCCTGCTTTTCTCCTACAGATTCGGACCTAGTTTTTTCTCT
>JAJPUD010010642.1:10529-60293 GCA_023553655.1 Myrmecobius fasciatus | reverse complement strand
GGGTTTGAATCCTCCTCCTGCCGGTTGGGCCAATGAGCCTCAGTTTCTTCGTCTGTAAAATGGTCTCTGCAGCCCCAAGAGCTGGGATTTTCCGGTCTCCTCTAGTCTTCCCTGCTGGTTCCCTCCCTCCATCCCAGCCGGAGCACCCCCACCCCTCTGTCACCCACGCCTCCTCCCGAGTGGCGTGTGACTGCTCTGGAGACGGGAGGCAGCTGGAAAGTGACACACCACCACTTAATGATGCTGGTGCTCTGAAGTCCCAGCGGCTAAAATTAGCTAGCAGGGGGCTGGGTGCTGGGCCCCTCCCTGGCACGGGGCCCGGGGAGTGCCCTTCTGACCGGCGTACCCTCCTCCCCATCCATCACAGTTGGCAGCCTCCGGAGGCCCTGCTGACTGCAGAGGATGACCTGGAAGGACCCTGGGCTGCCAGCTGGGCCAGCCGGAAAAGGTGCCCTCCTCTCCCATCCCACCTGAGAGCGGGCAGCTGCTGAGACGGCCCTGAATGCCAATCTCTGGTCTGAGTCTCCTCTCCTGCACTGAAGGTGGCTGAGCTCTGTGGTGTCTCACCTATAGAGAGTCTGTCATGGAAGGGCCCCTCCTCCAATTGTTCTAGGGTCCCTTTCCCCCAGGTATCAGTCTATGTATTTTCCATGTTCAAGGTCATGCCGGCTCTTAGTCCATGGTCTCCTCCAACTCAGCTCTCTTAAGGTTCCTCTGATATTCTGAATTTCTTCTAAGCTGATATTTCCTAAGCTCCCTTCTAGCTCTAAGGGGCCTCCCGGCAACCCTGACACTCCGGGTTCTAAGGGTCCTCCCCTGGCAGCCCTAACATTTTGTTCCAGGGTCTCTTCCATCTCTGACATCCCAAGTTTCTTTTCATCTGATATTTCCTGTTCTAAGTTCCCTTCTAGCTCTAAGGGCCTCCCAGCAGCTCTGACAGTCCAGGTTCTAAGGGGCCTCCCCCGACAACCCTAACATTTGTTCCAGAGTCTCTTCCATTTCTGACATTATCCCAAGTTTCTTCTCAGCTCTGATATTTTCTGTCCTGAGGTCTGACAATCTCTGTCCTTTGTTCTAAATCCTGTTCTAGCTTCCACATATTGTGGTTCTTACAAAGACAACAAACCTTATGCAAGAGAAGTAGCATGTAGGTGGGGATGGGCTCTGGGGGCTCAGGTCCCATTTCTTTTCTCCATTCACTCCCAAGAAGACTTTCAGAGGGAGCCCCATGGAGGAAATGCCCCCAAGGCCTGGCATTGAGCCAGGAGGGGCCAGGAGCAGCACAAGGAAAGGCCTGGGAGAGCAGGTTTGGTGGCCCTGGCCGGGCAGAGATGGGTTGGGGCTGAGGGGAAGAAGGTAATAGCTCCCCAGCAGCACCAGAGCTGTTGTGCCGGGAGAGAGGCCCTGAGGGAAGAGGTAAGGGGAGAACAATAAGGGAAGGTCTCTCCTGGGTGGATCAGCCAGACCCAAGTTGGTCCAGATCCATGCCCCGGGCCCTGGAAGCAACCTTGCAGATAGCTACAGGCCTGGAGGGGGCAGGGCTTGATTTAACCCAATCCATGATGGGCCAAGAGAATGGCGAGTTGGTGGATTTTACTGGGGGAGGGGAGGAGTTCCAAGTTGGCAGAGGAGGGGTAGGGAGGTATAGAGGTTGGCCCAGCCTGTTAAGCAGTACCAGGATTTCCAGGTTCTTCAATGAGCCTCTGGGGAGGAGCATATATGGGGGGGAATAGTAGATGCCCCTCCCCAGAGGGTAAAAAAAGCATTTCCCGGTGGGGGGACAAGTTGGCACTGGGGGAAGCAGCAGCAGGGTTGGAGAGCCTTTGGGCATTATGGCTAATCTCTGTGGATCTGGAAGGACGTGGGCCTCTAGGAAAGGCTGGAGTCCAGAGTGGGGAGGCAGCTTCCTCCTTCTCCAATCCACCCTCCACATCGAGCCTCCCTGGTGTTCCTGAAAGCTAAATGGGCCAGCCCACTCTCCTCCTCAGAAAGCTTCGAGGGCTCCCTCTTGCTGCTAGGATCAAACGGGCTACTAGGGCAAGTGGTCCCCAACCCGCTTCCAAAAGCCCTTCCAGACTGATTGCACCCTCCTTCCCCTTGGGTGTTCTACATTCTAGCCAAACTGGCTCAAGGCCCAGTCCTCCAACTACATCCTGCCTCCACACCTTTGCCCAGGCTGTTCTTCAGTGCGTTTCCTCACCTTTTGTGATATACATAGGGATGACAGCCTCTGCTAGAGCCTCCCTTCTCTACCCTCCCAGTTCCTGTTCTAGGCTTCCTATTGAGGCCCAGAACAATTCAAATTACTGTCAATTGACCGGCAGTCAAAAGCATCTTACCAGCCCCCAGACAACCAAGCTCTCACTAGGGCAGAGCACTCTAGCCAAGGAGGTGTTCAGTGAAGACTTCTTTAGATAAGGGCTTTTCTCCGGGGTGGGTATGGGGCCAAAGGCTGACCTGCTGCCTCCTTAACCCCTTATGGCATTTTGGGTGCCACTGAGTCCCAGTGGTCTCCCCTGTCGGGTACCCAAGGACAGATCCCACTTCCCAAATATTACGATTCTACTGAGTGACTTTGTCCAAGGTGGCGCAGGCCACCAGTGAGTAGAATAGCTGGTCACCAGCTGTGTGACCAAGCAAGTCACTTCTCAGGCCTCAGTTACCTCACCTGCAAAATGGGGCAATTAGACCAGATGCCCAGGGCTCCCAACATAGCTCTCTCTAACAAGCCTATGAGCCATTCTGAGGACAAAGATCAAGTCACTGGAAAGGAGCTTAGTGACTCACTGACTCATTTTAGAGGTGAAGAAACAGAGTTTGTGTTGTCTTTGCACACCAGATGGAAAGGTTCTAGAGGGGGAACTGCTTCCTGCCTTTAATATCCCCAGGCTTTGTCCACTGCCCGGCACACAGTAGGTCCTTAACAAATACTGTTGACTTCCACTTGACTTTCCTTGTTAACATCAGCATGGAATGGAAGCTAGCCAGATTTAGCAGAAGACCTGGGTGAAAAACAGAGCTGCTCCTTATTCCTTGTGTGACCTTGGGATCTGGCTGGGGAAAGAGTGGGAACAGAGAATGGGGGCGTCTATACCCACCCCAAAATCCATGGTCTGTGTCCCTCCTCCTCCCAGGCACAGAGTTGAATAGGGTAGGACTGGGAGCTTTCAGAGGAGGAGGGAAACATCTTTACCCTCCAGCATCCCCCCTCCCCATCTCCTAGGCCCCCAGGTGAGTGCCAGGGAGGGGAGGGGAAGATTCAGGTGCTGCAAGCAGTAGATGCAGTCGAGAGGCTCCTCCTGGTGGCTGCTGGGGGAACTTCTCTAAGGAATCTGGGCAGAAGGGAAAACCCTCTGCTCCCTGCCCCATCAGAGGAGGGTACCCCCTCACCCCAGAGAGCCCGAGAGATTTTCCAGGGCTTGTGTAGAGGAGCGCCTGGATGGAGACCCTCGGCAATAGGCTCTTGTGCCTCAGTCAGACAGTGGAAGGAGCCAGGCTGAGGGCTTGGACAGAATAGAGGAAGGGGGGAGAACAAAGAGGGAAGCCCTTCCTTCAGAGCCCCAATCATTTGTGATTAGCCAAGAGCAAAATGTGGCATGGAGGCACAGAGCCAAAAGGGGCACAGACTAAGTTCAGATCCTGGCTCACTTTGGGGTTCTTGCCTTCTTCAGGACCGATTCCCAGCTCTAAATCTGGGGGTTCCTTATTCATTTCATTATTGGAGAGGTTTCTCTCCTGGATTCCTGTTACTCCCTTTTTTGGATCTCAGTTTCCTTCTTTGTAAATGAAGGGGTTTGGGCTGGATGACTCAAGTCCCGATGCTTTCAGCACCCCTTCTGGTGCTAGATCCTGGTGTCACAATACAGGAGGAAAAAAAAAGGAGGTCCAGTTGCCTATCACCTTCAGAAGCTGAGCAGCATTGACCGAGCTCAGAGCCGGCTCCCACGAGCTGCCACTGGTCCCGTGACATTGAGAGGTAACCGGATCCAATCAGGCCCTGCCCTTCCCTGCTCAGTCCGGCCCGAGAGGACCATCGACATTAAGGCATGGGAGTCTGTGGGGATGAATTGGGCAGAAGGGAAGGAAGAAGTGAGGAGTCCCAAGGTGGGTCACTGGAAAGCTATCCTGAGGACAAGTGGGTGTTCTTGGCTCCCATGCCATGTGTCTCTCAGGGTTTGACCTTGGGGGGAGTGATATGAGGGACTGGACCCTGCTTCTATTCTCCAAGTTGGATATAATCTTCTTAGCCCAAGCTACATGGGATCAAGGCACTAGGAATAGGGGACTCTGCTGGTTTCCCTGCAGGGGACAAGGCAAGTAACCCCCTTGTAGTGGTATGGGGGAACAAGGCGAGGGTAGGAGGCAGCTGCCTGGACCCTGGGAGGGAAAGCCATGGGCACGATTGTAGCCAGACTGCCCAAGGCAGAGTCTTAGAAGCTGCAAAGGACCTTGGAACACTGAATGTCAGGGCTGGGAGGGATCCGAGCATGTCAGACATGGCCAATGAGGGATTAGTTTTGCTTGACTCTAGGTTTGTAACGGATCCTTTTCCTTGCTTTCTCAGTGAGGGTTGGGGGAAGGAGAAGTAGGTAAGGAGAAGAGAATTTAGACCTCAATTTTTTAAAATGCAGAATGTCAGATCTGTGAGATCTTAGAACATAGAACACAGAACGTCAGACCAGGATGTCAGAGCCGGGAGGAAATAAGGTTGTCAGGGCTGGAAGGGACTTTAGGAAATAAAAACATGATGGTAGAACTGGAGAGAACCTCACAACGCGGATTGTCAGGACAGGTTGGGATTTTCAAACACACCAAGGAAAGAGCTTGGAGCCCAGCTGTCCTTGTCCTGAATATCCATGATTCTGGCCTGTAAATCACTCTGTCCCCCAGGCCTTCAAGACCTCTTCTCTCAGCAATACCTATCTGGGACTATACTCAAAGAACTTCCCTCGGAAACTAAGGACAAAGTATATCTAAAAAGGAAAAGGTTCCAGAGCTGACAGGCTGGCCATGGCCTTTCCTGTATTTATCCTCTCAATCCTGTGGGAGGGGAGCCCTACCTGCAAATGCCCCCACCTCCTCCCTCCCAGGGAGTCCTTTCTCCCCTACAGAAGTGTTGGGCATGGTCACGCCAAGGGCCTCAGGACAATAGCTAGTTAATTGGCTGCCTTCTGCCAAGATTTAGAGAACCAAGATTCTGGCCTGAGCTGAAAGGGGCCTCTGAGATTTTCTTGTCTCCTGACACCCAACAATGGGCCTGGGAGCCCGAGAGACCCCAAGGGGGCCCTTTGGCTCAGGAGGCAGGCCCTCATTGGAGAGACAGCCAAAACATTTTACCTAATTAATTGGCCCAGACCAGTAGGGCCCAACCACCTGCCCACTGCTCCCATGGTATAACCACCACCTGCTGCTAAGGTGTTTTGCTCCCAGACTTGGTCTGATTAATTGCCGAAACCAGAAATGGGTATTTCAGATCACACACACACACCCCAAATCTGAGCACTCTTATCCAGTCTGATCCCTCCATCTATAAAAAAAACCCCAAATAAAACCAAAAAACCAAAACTCATTTATTTACCCCCTCTTGTATACAAAGCTAAAGCCCAAATCCCCATGGAGATAATCACAACTTCTATGATCTCATCCTTAGGGACCTTCCCTCCAATGGTGTAGATAGCAGTCCATCCCCCACCCCCCCAACCTTTCCATTTTTTTGGCTGCTTCTGACCTAAGAACAACAGGTGGAAGCTGCCAAGAGATCGGTTTAAGCTGGATGGGAGAATGTCCTAGGAATTAGTCGAGTGTATAGGCAGGTGGGGCAGTGGATAGAGACCAGGCCTGGAATCAGGAAGCCCTGAATTCAAATCCACCCTCAGTCACCTATTAGTTGTGTGATCCCGAGCAAGTCATTTAGTCTTTTGGTCTCAGTTTTCACATCTGTAAAATGGGGCTAATGATTGATCCTCACAACAATCCTGAGAGGTGGGGGCTATGACTAAAGCACTTGGAACAGTGCCTGGTACATACCGGGTACATAACACGCATTATAAATTTGTAGTAAAAGTGCTGGTTTGCTTTACCGTTTCTAAGATCTTTTGGTTTACTCCTTACAGCCACTGATAAACATCAGTTAAGCTTCCTTAGGAAGTCCGGGTGACTTAATACTGATGCCTTTTCTTTGATCCATTTCCCATTTTCCCAGCAACTACAGCCAAGTTAATTAATACAAATAGTCCTTAGGTTTAAAGCTCATTTGATATTCAGAATATTTCTTCAAAGTAGGTACTCCAATAGTCCTTCGACTTCATTCACATGAGGAAATTGAGGCTTCTTGCCTCAGATCCAATCCATTACAGCACACCAGGCAGCAAATGTCCTTATTTTTATTCTTTCTTCTAACTTAGAACCGATATTCATCTTTTCTGACACGCCAGTGGTCTAACTGTACACAGACTGCTGATTTAGAAGTGACGCTCCTATCAGTAATCAGTTGTTTCCTGTCCGTTAAAATAGAACCCATTTCCTTCCAGGGCTGGAGAAGGGGGGCATTTGTCATTTTCAGGGCCAAGAAAGTATTCATGATATACCACAGGCTGCTACCAAGCGGACGAGCTATTGGCTCTTGCCATTTCTTTCTTGAGAATTATATTCAACATATGTTGTTTTCTTCTTCTCCTATGTCCACTGAAATTAGAGAGTATTCAAATGCATATAATGACTTAATTAGGATGACTCCTATCAAGTTCTGTGTGGAATTTCTGCCTCCCTATTCCCTGAAACAGAATAATAAAATGATAGTATCAAGTTGAAATTTTTAACTACTTCATAGTTTACATTATCTCATTTGATCCTCACAATAACCCTATTGCTATTTTTCACATTTTACCTATGAGGAAACTGAGGCAGGCAGAGGTTCAGTGACTGGCCCAGGATAACACAGCTAATAAATGTCTGAGGAGAGATTTGAACTCAAGTCAGAGATGATCAGAATTCATTCAATCTAGTATGTCTATTCATTGGTGTTCTCTGGGACTCACAATTAGCACACCAGTGGCAAAACTCATTCCTAAAGGGTCATTCATATACACATATGTGTGTGTATATATGTGTATATATGTATGTATATATATATACACACATTTATTTATATATATGTATATTTATACATACACACATTCACACACTTATTTATATATACACGTGTATTGTATGTGTGTGGTTTTTAATACCCTCTTCTCTCTCTGCCATCAGCACTATTTCATTTATTGTATTTGTAGCCTAGCCTAGTGCCTGTCACATAGGTGCTTAATAAATGCTTATTGACCAATCGACTGTCCCTGCAGAAGAAGGATCCCAAGGAGGTTAAAGACAGAAAGACATATTCCAACATTTATAGCAGCACTTTTTTGTGGTCTCAAAGAACTGGAACCCAAGGAGATGTCCATCAAGTGGGGACTGTCTAAATAAATAGTGATGTATGAATGTAACGAAATATTAGCACAGCTCTTTGGCTTCCCAGGAGCCATCATGGCAACTGGCAAGAATAATAGACTGCCTGAAGGGAATTTTAAAAAAAGTCAAGAAAAATGTGGTTGATCCATTTTCTTTTTATAGGCTGTTTTTATTGATAACCTGTTTTTCCATCATCTATATTTCTAATGTTTCTAATGTATTTCTCCCCTCCTCCCTCCCAGAGACATACCCTTACAACAAAGGATTAAAAAAAGAAGAGTTCAGCAAAATGTATTGAAAGAATCTGATACAATATGCAAATGCTCCATACCTTTAGTCCTCTTCCTCTCAGAGACAAGGGACCCTCTTCCAGGTGGCCAATCAGCTCCATGCTTATTTAGGCACTTTTTCATTTCTTCTCCAAGGTCAAAATCAGTCATGACAATTATATAACATGGAGTTGAAGGATATTCTTCCAGATTAGAAAATTCTGGGAGAACTCTTTCTCCTTGGGGGCCAAGTTTAGTCATCACTTCAAAATATCCAGCTTCAATTGTCTTGTTTTCATTTATATCGTATTAGTCATTATGTACATTGTTCTCGGGTGTTTGCTACTTATACTGTTTTCTCATTGACATCTTCCTGCACTTTGTTCATAATATTCATCATTTCTTATGTTGCATCCACGTACCACAACCTGGTTAGCCATTTCCCAACAGATTAGCATCTGTTTTGCTTCCAATTCTTTGCTCTCATAAAAAGTGTTGCTATAAACATTTTGGAGACCTTTCTTTTTAATCAATGATCTCCTTGGGGATATAAACATAGCTGTGAAATTTCCACATCAAAAAGCCTGGACATTTTGGACGCTATATCAGCATAATTGCAAATTGTTTTCCAGAGTGGTTGTGCAGTGGAGGGCAAGTTTAATAGGTAAAAATTACTAAGGGACCCAGACTAATTTCTCTGAAGAAGGGGCTTCATCAATATAAAAGCACTCAAATAGCATCAGGAAAACTTTTCCCCCAACTGAAAAGCTTACCTGATTGAAATACAAATATAGCTGAGGCAATTGGGGCTAAGTGACTTGTCCAGGATCACACAACTAGGAAGTGTTGAGTGTCTGAGACCAGATTCAAACTCAGGTCATCCTGACTTCAGGAGTGGTACTCTATCCACTGCACTACCTAGCTGCCCCTTACCTGATATTTACGGACAAAGGTTATCTCCTCACGAGGGAGGCAATCCTCCAATCATTGTTTAGAACTAATAGGATTCAGCTGGAGCCCCAGACCTTAAACCACTCAGCACAACCCAAACTTCCTACACCTGGCTGAGTGGGCAACAACATCCTCCTGCAATCAGCTGCCCACACAGAAATGAACAAAGCCCCTGCTGGGCCCATTCCACTTGGACCAATTCATATCTCTACTAATAATGCATTCATGTGCACCTCGTTCTACAACTAAGGTGATACGTTTTTGAAGGAGAGGTATGGTATTAAATCAGTGTTTAATATTCACAGTATTGGTAAGATTCTGATCAGAAGGATTTAAATGAAAATTCTCTCTGATAAGTCTTTCAGATAATGTTTTTGGAGATAATCTTGGTTATGTGAAGGATGATGAGGTTATTTTTCATAAATTAAAATTGGTTACTGAAAATATTCAGTATATAAATGGTTTGGTTGATTTTCATAGAATGGAACTTACTGCTACAAGATGTGTTTTAAAAAAAAGAAGCTCATATTTATGTCAAAACTATTGATTGATGGTTCCTTGTTCTGTCTCTCCTGCATTGCTTTTCCTAAATCAGTAAGATGTCTTTTACCCAGCATCAACAGGTCAATCAAATGTGCAAGGAGATGATAAAATCCCAACCCCGCAAGTGCAGACACATGACTTGAAAAAAGTCCTTAATAAACTCATTCCAGACAGCCCTGGAAAAGATGGAGAAGAGACTTAGCGGGCGATTTGCCTTCTTCAATAGTGAATTTGTTCACTTTGCTCCAGAAGCCCAAGTTCCAATTGAGAAAATGAATGAAACTGCATAGGGATGAGACAGGCACTAAACAAGAAAGAACTGATGGATGTGAGCCACCTGCCAGTGCAAGAATCTGTCTAAAATAAGTACTTTTAAAGGCTGAAAAATAAGAATGAATATTCCCTGAGAGAGAAATATTATTGATCTGCTTGATTTGGTGTCAGTGTTTGGGTTAGATCAAAGACCTGGGTTCGAGAATTTAAAGTAAATATTATTTGGGAAACAAGTGCAAGCATGGGCTTTATTACTATGTGGCACAAAGGGGGGGGGGATGAAGTGGGAAGCATACAGACTTAGAGATTTGGTCTCATATAGGGCCGGTGTCACTCATAAAAGGGAAGGAGACATGCACCGTAGCAAAAATCTCAGTGAGAATATACTCCCAGCATTGAATCTGAGCAGGGAAGATTTATGTCTTAAAGATGGATTTGGTTGAAAAGACCTTGGAGAAGAGATAAAGAAATGAACCTCAGATATTCATATTATAATTATATTTTAATTTAATATTTTCATTTTCCCAGTTACATTTAAATCAATTTTTTTACTTTTTTTTTTTGCTAAGGCTATTGGAGTTAAGTGACTTGCCTAGGGTCACACAGAGCTAGGGAATGTTAAGTGTCTGAGACCAGATTTTGAACTCAGGTCCTCCTGACTGTCAGGGCTGGTACTCTATCCACTGCTCCCAATTTTTTTACATTTTTAAAATTATAAGTTCCAGATTCTCTCCCACTGCCAGTCCCCATTAAGAAAGCACATGTGAAGTTATGCAAAACAACCTCAAATGTTCATGAACCTGATTGGCTATATGGAAAAGGGGTGCCTCAACTGCTATTAATCAACCAGATGTGGGAGAGTCCATTCCTAATTAGATCCAGGTGTGGAAGATGGGGGGGGTCACATATCCAGATAGAGGAGTTTTCTAATCAGAACCAGAAAGTGGATTCCAGTTGATAATGGGCTCCCAGAAATGGGCATTGATGTAGCCACCATAGTGGACTTTCATCCAATCAGGAGAGTCGAGTGTTTATATATTTGACAGGATCTGAATGAGTCAGGACAGTGGAGAAGTACAAACTGTCTGTCACTGTTTATATGTTTATTGTCATTAGGGCCACTTAATCTAAATGACTTCATATTGGGATCCTCTCATTTATAATTATAACATCAAACAAGAAATTTCAAAACTCACAATGATCATATGTTCCATAAAAAATAAGTAGGAGGGATCCAGGGAAACATGTAAAGACTTGTATGAACTGATAACTTATTCTGAAATAATCAGAATAAGGAACATCTCATCCCCATCAAGCTTTTATTTGGCCTTTGAAGTTTGCCAAGGGATTCCTTCCTACATTACCTCATAGAGCAAACACAAAGAGCAATCCACTGAATGGCTATAATTGTTAATGACCGATGTTGGCCTTGGAGGACAGATAAGGAAGTGCCCTCGGGTGATCAGGATGCTGATTGGCTACTTAGAGCAGGGCTCCCTCCCCCTACTCTTTTAGTCAGCCCGTCAGTCTACTGAGCAAGAAGAGATAGATGGATGACTTGTGGGCTTTGTTCTATCTAATGCCATGATGGCTCCAGAGCTTTTGTTATCATAGACACAAAGGATTAGTGAAACGTGATCACAGAAGAGCTTTTTAGTGAGGAACTAGGAGTGCAGAAAGTCTGCTGGACCCAGTGAACCAGTTGGTTTTGCTCAATTGCATTTTTCCTTTTTTTTTTTTTTTTTGGCTTTTTGCTGAGGCAATTGAGGTTAAGTGACTTGCCCAGAGTCACACAGCTAGGGAATGTTAAGTGTCTGAGACCAGATTTGAACTCACGTCCTCCTGACTTTGGGGTTGGTGCTCTATCCACTGTGCCATCTAGCTGCCCCTCCTTTGTTCCAAGGGAATGCTCACTGAGAAGACAGAAGGAAGAGGGGCTGAGTTGATGTAAAGATGCGTAGATTGAAACCCAGGAGTGACCTTGGGTCACAAGACGAACAGTCTCACTTTACAGGTGAAGAGACTGAGGTTCAGAGATGGTAGTGTACCCCTAGCTAGAAAGTTCCTGAGGAAGGATTTGAACTCATAACTTCCTGACTGCAGGATTCAAAGTCACCTAGCTGCTTATTTCATCGAGTAAAAAAAAGCTTTTAAGGATACCTTGGGTCCACAAACTTCTGTAGTTTGCAGGGGGCTGGTAAATTTGGATGTGTAAAAATCCATCTTTCCTTTCACTTACCTCTATCTGAAATTGAGCATTTTCTTCAATTATTTAAAAACATAATTCTGGAAAAAGATTTACTAAATAGAGCCACAAGAGTCCAGAAAAAAGCTAAGAATTCCTGCCATGGAGGACTAAGAACTACTTTGTGATTTTCTTCCCCCCCCCCATGGGTTGGAAAATACATGGTAAATGGTGAATGCTGGGAATGGGAGCTAAATGTCAGAGATGGGGGCTTTGTATGACCTTTGTCATTGGGCAAGTCATATAGGTTTCCTGGGCCTCAGTTTACTTTTCTATAAAAAGAGGGGTTGGGACAACATGGTCCCTAAGAGCTTTCCTAGCCCTGCCATTTTGTGCTATGAGGGATCCAATGTTCTTGAGTGCCTCAGGGGATACTGATTGGGACAGCTAGAAGATCACACCTAGTCTTGCCATGAGATTCAAGGACTGGGAGCTTCCAAGGACCTTGGATTCCAGGTAATTTAACTTTTCAGGATGAGTGAGCTCATCCAAGGAAGGGAAAGGACTGGCCCAATGTCCCATGCTTGCTAGAGGCTAAAATAAAGGCTAGATCTTCTGCCCTCTACAAGAAAGGGATCATGGGACACCCTAGGGCTTCACCTCTCAGATGTCCCAATGTTAGTGAGCCCCATGCTCCTCCCAAGTCAAGTCCCTCAAGAAAAAACCTGCAGTTCTCAAGTCAGACCACTGAGGGGCTGTTTAATGGAGCACAGCAGACCCCTTGTGGCCAGAACCTGCTATTGCACTTCCCAGCCTCTAAGGAGGCAGGGATTCTGGAAGTGTGTGTGTGTGTGTGTGGTCACTGCCTCCATTCCCTTCATATCACTTTCCTAAGATCCTCCTTTAGACCTGCCATTTTCCCATCGACTCTTCGACAGTTGATGACCCAGGATGCAATGCATGATCTTGGTGTCTTTGGTCCCTGACCAAACTCTAGGCACCTCATAGCTCCTGCTTTGGCCACTTGGCCATTGGAACAAGTTATTTTCATCTGCCCATTTCCCTGGAGAAAGTTTTCATGTAGTTGGGGTACTCATCCCCCTAATTCACAGGTTTGAGGACTTGGTTATCCTCAATTTAATTTAGTCCATCTGCTAAGGTGGCTTACATGTCACAGCTTCTTGGAGCCACAGATGAGAGTTGGGGTGTACGGGGGTGTTCAGGAAGTCTACCATCTCTGACATGAGGGCTTGCTATTATTCTACTTGCCGGAATATAATGCAGTCAGACCCTGTTCACTCTAAATTTCTGTCCCCCTAAGACACAGCCCCAAATAATCCACTCTAGTTGGAGTTAATCCACTCTAGTGAGACTTTGAGTAGGAACTAGAGAAGGGGAGAGCTTTGCTGGTTGGGGATGAGTGTGGCCAGGGGGAGATAGCAGAGGAGCTGGGCAGGCAGATGGTTTGGAATCCCTGAGATTAGGGAAACAGGAGACTGGAATTTGCTAACCTTTGGGCAGGGAAAAGTACCAAGCCTGGAAAAGCTTAGAGATAAGATCAACTTCAAGCTTCTCACATAAATCTGGTGGGAAGTAATCTCTGCAGATGGGGTCTGAAAAGAGGAGCTTCCTCGAATTTGCTTGCCAGGATGGGAGGGATGCAGGAAGGGGCCCTAGGGAGGTCCTGAGGGAGAAGACCTTGGAGTGGAAGCCGCATTAATAAACTCTGCTTTGTAGATCTTTGAGAATGATAGGAAGGTTTTTTCTTTTTTTATCCAATGCATTTATATAGTTTCTTTCATAATTTATGAGGCACTTTCACATTCATCTTATTTGGGTATCACAGCAACTCTTGAGATGCGAGAGATGATGGGAAAGATCACTGATTCTAGAGTCAGAGGACCCCAATTCTTTAAAGTCTGACTGTTACTAGCTGGGGAAATCACTCAACCTTCATAAAAATGTAAAAGATGGGCCTTGAACTGGCTGATCTCCATGGACCCTTCCACTGCTAATTTCCATCTTTTTAATGTTTTGCATCTAATTGTTTATATTTTGTTTCCTTTAAAATGTAAGCCCTTTGAGGACAGGGACTATCATTTTTCTGTACTTTGTCTTCCCACCACTTGAAAGTTGAAACAGTAACAATAGCTAGTATTTATATGGTATTTGACAGATGAGGAAACTGAGGCTGAAACTGCTGAAATGACAATACTATTAGTGCTACTTAGTAGCCTTATTAAAGTAGGAAGCACCCTACTCTTAAATCCCAGGGAAGCTTCTCCTAATATGGCCCTGCTTTTCTCCCTCCCTAGGCAATGCTAAGATTTTCCAGCAGTGGGGTCTCTGCTCTCATGTCCCAAGGGCTGAGGCTAAGACATCTCTCTCCTGTCTCCAATTCAGTTTGTCTCATTGCTTTCCTAGAGCCTATCTTGGGCTACTTGCCCCAAGTGTCAGGTGCTCCCGATATATTCCTCCATTCCTCATTATTAGCAAACTTCCCTTCAGCTCACCCTCCTCCCATATACTGCCATTCAATGTAACCTGCCTTTCTCTTTTAAAAAATTAATATTTTATTTTCCCCTGAGTACATATAAAACAATTTTTAATATTCAATGGGTTTTTTTTTAATTTTTGAGTTTTAAATTCATTTCCTTCTTCCTTTAACTCCCATTGAGAGGCAAGCAATTTAATATTGGTCAGACATGAGTAGTCATACAAAACATATTTCCATGTTAGTCATGTTCTATTGAAGGCACTGCATCCCTTGCAAACAGCCAGGTTCTTTATTTCATCCTCCTTTTTTCATTTTTCTGTGCTACTCCCCCCTTCATTTCCATCCCTACCCTGCCATTATCATTCAGCAAACTCTCCTCCATTAAAATTTTGCTTCATAGTCTGGATGTCTTTGCCCAAGTCTTTCTCCATCTTCTCTATCAGACTCTTGGTCATTCTCCTTCTTTTCTCAGCTCCTTCTGTTTCTGACATTTCTCCCAGTTAGAGTATAATCTCCTTGATCACAGGGATTATCCACCTCACACTGATAGTCAACTAACATTGTACCTGGCACTTAATAGCTGCTTAATAAGTGATTTTTCATTAACTCACCCATTCTCAATAAATTCAGTATTTGGCTCAATTCCATTTCATTCAACACATATTTTTTTATTAAAGCTTTTTATTTGCAAAACATATGCACGGGTAATTTTTCAACATTGCCCTTACAAAGCCTTCTGTTCTAAATTTTTCCTTTCTTTCCTCCACTCCCTCCCCTAGATGGCAGGTAGTCTAATACATTAATTTATGTTAATTATGTTAAAATACATGACAAATCCAATATATGTCTACATATTTATACAGTTATCTTGTTGTACAAGAAAAATCAGATCTACAAGAAAAAAAATCTGAGAAGGAAAACAAAATGCAGGCAAACAGAAAGTGTGAAAATGCTATGTTGTGGTCCACCTTCAGATCCCACAGGCCTCTCCCTGGGTGTAGATGGCTTTCTTCATCACTGAACAACTGGAACTGGTTTCAAACATCATTTCAACAAATATTAAGCATCTGCTATCTTCTAGGTTCATCGTCTTCTTCACTCCAAACCTCAGTCTCATCCTTAGTGATTCCAGTAGCCATGTTGATGACCCTTGGAATACCCAATTCTTTCAGTGTGTCAAGCTTTGCCTTCTCTCTGCCTCGATTATTGACTAACACAGTCATGCCTTAGCCTTTCTATCTCCCTAAGTCTGAATGACCTCCAAATCTTTACCATAACCTCCCATCCTTTGCTTTTCTCCTTGCACCACTAACCCCCAAATCCTTTTCCTCCTCCCTGCAACCTCTTCTAGTCTAGGAGTCTTTGAGCTTTCTTGGATCATGGCTCTCATTGGCAATCAGAGGAAGACTAGAGACTGCTCTGAAAAATGTTTTTTAAAAATCATAATAGAAGGAAATGCTAGATTTTGACATCATAATGGAAGGAAACACTATTTCAGTTGGAAGTTAGTGAAAAGACAGATGGGGTTTTTTTCCCATCCAAGTTCATAGACCTCCTGAAATCTATTCACACATTCCTCGAGGGTCCATGAACCCCGGACTAAGGCTCCCTGCTCTGGTGCCTCAATCCCTCCCTGTCCATCATCCCTGGCCTCCCTTTAGAGTCTCCACTCAAAGTTAACCAGTTCAACAATGCACTGTCCTGGGGTCCTTTGTCTTCTTGTCCTTCCTCTGTTTATACCCTGCTAACTCTCAACTCTCTGTAACCCTCACCCTTCTCCCCTCCTGTTCCCTAGCTGTTTGAGGGGGCCGGAAGCCAGGCAGACTGGATCCAACAAAATTCCTCTTATCTAACTCAACTGGGCCCCCATTGCTATACAGCGATCCTTTCATCCTATTTCTGGCCGTCACAGGCCTGGTGGATAAGAAGCTGCTTCTCCTTTCCAGCCTTTCCATCTTTACTCTGATTCTTTCCTCTTTCTTTGTTTAAAAAAAAATGGCTCTTTTGATTTCTGCATTACTTTCATTTCCTACTTTATTCCTTTCCCTGTCTTCCTAAGCTTTCCCTTCTAACAAAAGAGCGAATGAGAGAGACAGATAGACAGACAGATAGAGGGGAGGGAGGGAGGGAGAAGGAGAGACAGAGAGAGATGAAGAGAGACAGAGAAACAGAGAGGGAGAGGAGCTAAAGAGGAGAGAAAGAGAGAAAACAATTCAGCAAAACCAGCCCACACATCAACTGAATCTGATAGTATATGTTAAGTTCCACATCTTTATGGGCCATTTCTTCAACAAAGGGCAGAAAGCACATCTTTTTATGGACCAAGTTTGATCATTATAATCTTTGTTGAGTTACTTTTTCTTTTTGTGTTCTTTTCATTTTAACTGCACTGTCATTATGTGGGATGTTTTCCTGGTTCTGTGGATGTCTCTTTTAATCAATTCATATAAGTATTCCCAAGCTTTTCTGATTCTTCCTATTCTTCATAGAGATGTTAAAAATAATATTGTTACATTTATGTTCTGCAATTTGTTTAGCCATTCCCCAAACAACGAGCATCTCATTTTTTTGTTAACACAAAAAGCAATGACATGAATATTTTTTATTAAAGCTTTTTATTTGCAAAACATATGTATGGGTAATTTTTCAACATTAACCTTTACAAAGCTTTCCGTTACAATTTTCCCCCCTACTCCCCACCCCTCCCCTAGATGGCAGGAAGTCCACTACATGTTAATTATGTTAAAATACTCGACAAGGGGCAGCTAGGTGTGGCAGTGGATAGAGCACTAGCCCTGAAGTCAGGAGGATCTGGGTTCAAATTTGATCTCAGACACTTAACATTCCCTAGCTGTGTGACCCTGGGCACATCACTTAACCCCAATTGCCTCAGCAAAAAAATAAAATAAAATAAAATACTCGACAAATCAAATATATGTATATATATATTTATCTTGCTGTGCAAGAAAAGTCGGATCTACAAGAAAAAAAATCTAAGAAGGGAAACACAATGCAAGCAAACATCGATAGAGAGCACATTTCACATCCCTCTCTCTGGCTGTATATGGCTTTCTTCACTGAACCATTGGAACCGGTTTGAAATATTTCATTGTTGAAAAGAGCCATGTCCGTCAGAATTGATCATCATATAGTCTTGTTGTTGCCATGTATAATGATCTCCTGGTGCAATGACACGAATATTTTGCTGTATATGGGACCTTTCTTCTCATCTTTAACCTCCTCTGAGGCATTTGCCAAGGAGTGTAATCTGAAAGTCAAAAGCTGCACAAATTTTTGTCACTTTCTTGGCACAATTCCCAATTGCTTTCCAGAATGGTTGGACCAATTCACAGCTCCACCAACAGTCTGTTTATATGTCCATTTCTCTGCAGCTTCTCCACCATGATTTCTAAATTTTCTTGTCTTGGACAATTTGCTGCTCCCCTCTCCTTCAGTGAATGATTTCACCACTTACTTTACTGAAATGGAGCCTTTCTGTGAGTTCTCTCATCTCTACTACTCCACGCATTCAAAATTTCTTTCCATTTTTATCCATCCTTTCCTCCTTTGCCCTACTTTCAAAAGATGAGGTGACCTTTCTACTCACCAGGGCTAATCCTTCTACTCATGCCATTCATATCCTTTTCTATCTTCTTGGAAAGCTTGCTCCATAAATCATATCTCCCTCTCCCTCTCCCTTTCCCTCTTTCTTTTCCTTTTCGTCTCCCTCTCTCCTATCTCTTCCAATCTTTTGGATTCTTCCCAGTCATCAGCAAAACACCCTTAGGTCTCTTCTAAACTTCAAATATTTTCCTTTGACCCTGATACCCCCTTAGGCTAAGTGAGAAAACATGAGTATACATCATAGCCAAGCATTGGAGATCACAGGCCTTTTTAATGCAAGCTCCCTGGGGGTTCAAGTCCTCTCTTTTACTAGTAAGCTCTTTGAAAGAGACTTTTATCCTTCACCTCTCCTTCCTCACCAATCCTCTGCAGGCTAGTTTCCTGTCCTACCCTCTACTAACTGCTTTTGGAAAGATTACCAGTGATCCCTACCTTTTAAAAAAATAAATATTTTTGTTATGAATTTTACAGTGAACAATAAGCATGAACATTTTCATATTTGAAAAAAGTCAGAAAAAATGGATCACTTAGGAAATTGAAACTCTACCATGGATAATTTGGGGTTTTTAAAGAATGCATCACATCTTATTACTTATTATTATCAACTTGAACATGATAGTACCAACTCTGCTCTTCTCTTCATGACCTTCTAAATTTCCTTTTATGTATTTTTGTTTCATTTTTTTGATGTTTCTTTTTATATTTCTTTTAAGTTTTATTGACTTTTTTTTCAATCTTTTCCCCCTCCTCTCACTATTACTACGCCCAAATCCTTTCAATAAAAGCCCTGTCCTATAACGAGTGAGTAGGGTTAAGCAAAATAAATTTCTATCTTATTGGTCTGATCCGAAAATATATATCTCATCTTGTGCCCATAGTCACCAGTGAATTCTTAATTACTAAAGCCAATGACCCATTTTCAGTCCTCATCATTCTTAAATTCCCTGCTTTCTACAAGGCTGGCTACCTTTTCTTCAGGAATCACATCTCCTCCCTCAGCTTCTGTTCTTTGCTGGTTCTCCTACTCAAATCTTATTTTCTGGTTCACCATCAATCTTTTTCCATTCCCTTATTGTGTGTATGCCTCAAGGCTCAGTCCTGGTCTCTCTTTTTTTTCTTTTTTGTGTGTCTCTCTGTCTCTGTCTCTCTCTGCCCCTTGATGATCTCATCAGGTCCCATTGGTCCAATCATCACCACTATGCAGATGACTCCCTGATCTATAAATCCAGCCCAAGTTTCTTGCCTGGTAGGCAGGACATTTTTATCTGGATCCTCCACTGGCTTCTCAGACACATGTCTAAAACAGAAGTCACCATACCTCCCCTCCACCCCCAATATCCCTCAAACCTAGTTCTTCTCTAAATAGATCCGTTTCTGTTGATGGTACTGCCATATTCCCAGTCGACTGAGCTTACAATTTTAGCACCTCCCTTGCCTCTTCCCTTGCCCTCAAACATCTAGTCATTTGCCAACTCATCATGTTCTGGCCTCCACAACATCCCTCCCATCCACCCACTTCTGCCGCCTCTCACAATCCTCATCACCTCTTGTCTCTACAATTGCAATAGGCTCCTAACTGACCTGTCTGTCTCCAGTCTCTCCCCTCTATAATCCATCTTCCAAAATAGCCTTCCTTAGGCATAGAGTCAGATCATGTGACTCCCTTTCTCAATAAGCTTGAGCTATTCAGGTTTCCCATGGCTTCCAGGATAAAACACAAATTTATCAGCCTGTCATTTAAGACCCTTCACAGTTTGGTTCCAACATTCAATCAACCAATATATACTAAGAATTGTACCCGGAGCTTGGGATAAGAAGACAAAAGGGATATGGCTCTTGTTCTCTAGGAACTTTCCTTCTCCTAGGGGTGCAGGTGGGAGGGGCAGATAATGTGTGCATGAAAGTACATGAAAGGTAATTCGGGGGCACAGAGGCTCCAGCAGCTGAGGGGGTCAGGAAATAGCTCAGGTAGGAGGAGGGAATGCTCCAGCTGAACTCTGAAGCGTTCTAGGAGGTAGAAGAGAAGGGGGGGGTGTGCTTTCTAGGCATCGGGGACAGAATCATGGGAGATTAGAAGCTATATATGGAACCAATCAATCAACCTTCATTAAGTGCCTACTGAGCAGCTAGGTGCAATTCAAAGGAGAGAGTGCCTGACTTGGAGTCAAGAAGATTCATCTCAGTGAGTTCAAATCCAGTCTCAGACACTAGCTGTCTTAACCCTGTTTGCTTCAGTTTCCTCATCTGTAAAATGGGATGATTAATAGTATCTACCTCCCAGGGGACGGCTAGGTGGCAAAATGGATTGAACACTGGGTTTGGACCTTCATGAGTTTAAATCCAGTCTCAGACACTTATTAGCTGTGCAATCCTGAACAAGTCACTTAAACCCATTTGACTCAGTTTCCCCCTCTGTCAAATGAATTGGAGAAGGAAATGGCAAACCAGTCCAGTATCTTTGTCAAGAAAACCCCAAAAGGAGACATGAAGAGTTGGGCATGACTGAAAAATGGTTCAACAACTAGGTGCAAAAGAGGAATTATGAAGAGCACTGGACATAGAAAAAAGGCAAGGGACAGGCTCAAGGAGCTTACAATCTAATGGATCATAAAAAATAGTTCAGTTTGGTTGAAATGGGGGAAAGAGAATAAAATATAATAAGCCTAATATATATGTATAATATATATAATATAAATATATATATACAAACATATGTATAATATATAATATAAATATATATGTGTAAATATATATAAAGTCAGAGCCAAGTAGTGAAGGGTTTTAAAAGCTAAAAAAAAGGAATTTATATCTGATCCCAGAGGCAAGAGGGAAGACCCCTCTGATCTTCTTGAGAAAGAGAGTGACATGGTCAAAAGTGGTTTTTGAAGGCATTTAGGTGGTGTTGAAATAGATGGAGTCAGGAGGACCCGAGTTCATATTGACCTCACAAACTTAATACTAGTTGTGTACCCTGGAAAATCATTTAATACCGATTGTTTTGCCCCCCAAAAAGAAACCAAACAAAAAGCCCTGTTTTTTGAGAATATCACAAGTTCATAAATTCATGGTCATAGAGGCCATTGCTAACCCAACCCCTTCATTTTAAAGATGAGGAAACTAAGGTCTAGGAACATGAAATAACGTGTCCAAAGTCACACAGGTAAGAAGGGTCAGAGGGAGGATTGGAACCCTGGTTCCCTAACTCTGGAGCCAGAATTCTGTCTCTACCTTGGCAGCTATCTGGATTATGAATTGTAGAGGGAACATCCTGGAGGCAGGGAGGCCACGCAGGAGGCTATTGCAACAATCTAGTCAGTCTAAGAGGAGAGCCTAAAATAGGCCTGCGGCCATGTGAGAGGGCAGTAGGGAATGGAAGTGAAAGAAGTAGTGGAAGCAGAAAAGACTAGACTTGGGCAACTGATTGGATGCTTGAGGTAAAAAGGGAGATGATGGGCTATGTCCAAAGCCTGCTACCTGCATTCTCTCCCCCTCAGCCTTTTATTTGTTGTCCTCCACCTTTAGAATATAAACTCCTTGAAGGCAGGGCCTCTCTTGCTTTTTGTATTTGTAGCCCCAACATTTAGTTCAGAGTTAATAAATGGTTTTTTCACTTATATGGATAACTAGGAATATGGAGTTACCCTCAAAAAAGAAAGAGGGAATTAGTAAGAGAGGCAGTCTGGTAGGGAAAAATCATGTGTTCCATTTTGGAAAGAATGTTTTTTGGGACATTCCTTTAGAGTTCAGGAGAGAGGCTGTGTGACCTTGGCCATGTCACTTAACTGCTTCAGTTTCCTTCCGGTAAAATGAGCTAGAGAAAGAAATGCGAATCACTCCAGTGTCTTTGCTAAGAAAATCCCAAAATGGGG
Organism: Myrmecobius fasciatus; assembly: GCA_023553655.1. Classification (NCBI taxonomy): domain Eukaryota; kingdom Metazoa; phylum Chordata; class Mammalia; order Dasyuromorphia; family Myrmecobiidae; genus Myrmecobius; species Myrmecobius fasciatus. The sequence goes on along the minus strand of JAJPUD010010642.1, from coordinate 38,630 downwards.
GCATGAAGAGTTGGACATGATTGAAAATGACTGAAAAACAAATGCCTACTATGTGCTAGGCACTATGCTGGGTATGGAGACCTATTAGTCAACTGCTTAAGACTAAACTGATGAAATGACCAAGAGGATAATGACAAGGAAAGAAGAAGAGGGGAAGGAGATAAGATTGGGCCATTAATAGATAATTGAGAGCCATGGAGGGAGTAGTTTCAGTTGTGATTAGAAGTGATTGACATGTTGGAGGGGATGTGGAAAACTGGTACATTAATGCATTATTGGTGGAGTTGTGAAGTGATCCAATCATTGTAAAGAGCAATTTAGAACTGTGCCCAAAGTACTATAAAACTGTGTATGCTCTTTGATCTAGCAATACAACTGCTAGTCTCTATTCTAAAAAGATTAAAAAAATAAAATGAGAAAATAACCTATTTGTACAAAAATACTTTTGACAGCTCTTTTTTGTGGTGACTAAGAAATGGAAATCGAGGGGATGCCCATCAATTGGGGATTGGTTGAACAAGTTGTGGTGTGTGATTGTAATGGAATATTATTAATGCTGTAAGAAATGACAAGCAGGATGATTTTAGAAAAACTTGGGAAATTTCACATGAACTGATGCAGAATGAAGTGAACAGAACATTGTATATAGTAACAGTAATGGTGTGTGACGAACAAGTGAATGACTTAGCTATTCTCAGCAATACAATGATCCAAGACAGTTTCAAAGAACTCATGATGAAAAATGTTATCCACCTCCAGAGAAAGAACTGATAAATCTGAATACATACCGAAGCATACTATTTTTTATTTTCTTTCTTCCTTTTTTTTGTCCAAATTTTCTTCCACAAAATGACTAATATGGAAATATGTTTTACATGATTGCATATGTATAGCCTATATCAGATTGCTTATCATCTCAGGAAGGAGGAGGGAGAAAACTTGGAACTCAAAATTTAAAAATAAAAAAAGAATGTTTAAAATTGTTTTTGCAATTGGGAAATTACAAAATGGGAAAAAATGAAGTATTATTTAAAAAGAATGATCGGAAGCCAAATTTCATGGGGAAATAGAGACAACAAATGTAGATGGCTTTTTCTAGGAGCTTGATTATGAAAGGAAAGAAGCACTTGCTAGCTTCCAGGGGATGATAGATTCAAATGAAGGTGTGTTAAGGATGGGAGAAGGTCAAGGCATGCTTGTTAGCTATAAGGAAAGAACCAATAGATAAGGAGAGATTGAAAAGTAGGAAAATAGAAGGTGACTGAAGGAAGAAATGAGAAGGATTAGGATCCATCACACAAGGTGGGGGTTGGAGTTTGCAAAGAAAAAGACCACCTCTTCCTCCTCTGAGGAGCTGGCAGTGCTACTGTCCCGACCCTATCACCCTCTGCTTCAGAACTTTTAATGATGAAGGCTTCTTCCTGCTGCAGGATAAAACTCTTCATCCTTTAAAAATATCTAAGGCAGTCCTTCCATAATTTCACTTCAGCCCACTTTATTTCCCATTGGATAGGAAACGCTTGCCTTCTGTGTGGAGTCCATATTATACTATCAGCTATTCCTTGAGTGCTCTCTGATCTCTGAGCATTTGAACAGGGTTTCCCCCTCCACCTGAAACACAATTTTCCTGGTTCTGACCCTTTAAAGCTTCAAGGTTCGGCTTAGGAGCCACCTCCTCCAAGAAATCTTCTCTGACCTGCTCTGGCTCTCTTTCTTCTTAAGTATTTCTTGAATATTTTGTCTGGATCTGTCTCCTGCTCCCATCATCTGGTACTTTATACTGCACTCATCTATGATCTTGTTCCATCTCAGCAGAAGAGAAGGTCCCTGAGGTTATTAAAAACATCTTTGTGTCCCCAGTGCCTACTATCATATCTTGCTTGTAGAAAGCAGGTAATAACTGATAGTTGCATTGGATTATTGAACCCAAGAGTCTGATTTCCCAGCACATGTTCAGGGAATCAGATCTATCCTGTACCTGGACTTTGCTCCACATACACACATGCACCACACCCTTTGTCTTTAGCTTCTACCTTCCTGACTTTTGGCTTACCATAGAGAGGGTGAGATTGATGATTTTGGCCAGTTCTACCTCCCTTAAATCCAAATCATGCACAAGTCAAGACATCACCCTGTCATGATCTTCAAAAACAAAGGATGGACAACAGCTTCTGTCTTCTAAGGATCAAGGTGAAACTGTTTGAGAGATGGGAAGGAGAAGTCACAGACTGTATTTTAAATCCTAGCCTTGTTTCCTATATATCCCAAGGGCAGAGGGTAGAGGGTGAAGGAATCCTTCTCTATGACTCTGGACAAATGATTTAATTTCTTCACTATATGGAACTGCAAGAAGCCTTGTGACTGAGTTTTTATGCTTTCCACTCCTAGTTTATGACCTTATAAAATCTCACCTGGACTCTTACAACAGCCTCCTAATTGATCTCCTTGACAAAAGTCTCTTCCCCACAGCAAGCCAAAATGATTTTCCTAAAGTTCACTCTTCTCAATAAACTTTGAGATATCTTTATGAACAAACATAAAATGCTCCATTTTCTAATTTTAAAAATTTTAAAATTATATATAAAATAAATTATATATTATATATTATGAATAATATATAAATTATATATAAAATTAAAAAGTATCCATGTTCTCTTCCTTCCACTTCCACCCTTATAGTAAAAAAGAAAAGAAAGGGGGCAGCTAGGTGGCACAAAGTGTTTAGAGCAGCAGCCCTGCAGTCAGGAGGACCTGAGTTCAAATCTGGTCTCAGGCATTTCCTAGCTGTGTGACCCTGGGCAAGTCACTTAACCCCAATTGCCTCAGCAAAAAGCAAAAAAAAAAAAATTAAAAAGTCTTCTAGTGAATATGCAAAGTCAAATAAAACAAATTCTTACTTCAGTCATGTCCAAAAGTACAAGGCGAACCAAAGGTCTTGGTTCAGTTTGAAGCTATCAAAGTGTTTGCAGCTGTTGTGTTCTGCATCTTGAGTCTATCACTTGCCCCAAGTTGTGCAGTCTGCATTTTTACTGCTCCCCTGGAATCATGGTAAATCACTGTATTCATCAAAGTTCCTAAGTCTTCCAAAGTTGTTTGTCTTTATAATTTTGTCGTTATTGTGTAATCTATCCCTATATTTATGCTCACTTCATTCTGGATCAGTCCATACAAGTTTTCCCAGATTTCTCTGACATTAATTCTTTCAACATCTCTTATGACACAATAGAGTTCCATTAATTCATATAATTGTTCAGCTATTTCCTGATTGGTGGATTCCCTCTTTTAGTTTCCAGTTCTTTGCTTCTACAAAAATAGCTACTATATCAATTTTTATAGATTGGAACCTTTTCCTCTTTCTTTGATCTTTTTGTAGCCTTGTAATAGTATTGCTCAGTTAAAAGATGTTCCTTTAAGGCTGATTTCAGAAAAGTCTGGAAAGAATTAAGTGAACTGATACCAGGTGAAGTGAGTAGAACAAAGAGAACATAGTACACAGCAACAACAGAATTATGTGATGATCAATTGTGATGGATTCAGCTTTTTTCCCCCCAATTAGGTGATTCAAGGCAATTCCAATAGACTTGTGATGGAAAGTTGAAAGGTGAATGTTGAAAACTATCTTTGCATGTATTTGGAAAAATAGAAATTATTTTAAAAAAATAAATTAAATTTTAAAAGATTTTTGATTAGTTTAATTTAGTGACTTTTTTAAAGTATAATTCCACAGTGTTTTCCAGAACTGTTGGATCAGTTTTCAATTTCAGCAACAGTGTATTAGTGTGCTTATTTGCTCTCAACTCTTCCAATATTAGTTATTTTTCTTTTTGTCAACTTAGCCAATGTGATAAATGTGAGGTAGAATCTTAAGGTTTTTTTTTTATAATTTAGATGATTTAATCATTCCTATTGTTCAGCGATGAAGATAGTCAAATACATCTAGAGAGAGGCCTGTGGGAACTGAGTGCGGACCACAACACAGCATTTTAACGCTTTCTGTGAATATCTCCATGCATTTTGTTTTCCTTCTTAGGTTGTTTTTTCTTCTTCTCTTTCTAGATCTGATGTTTCTTATGCAGTAAGATAACTGTATAGATATGTATACATATATTGTATTTGTCATATAATTTATCCTATTTAGCATGTATTAGATTACCTGTCATCTAGGGGTGGGACGTGGGGGGAAGGAGGGGAAAAGCTTGGGAAAAAAGTGTTTGCAAAGTTCAATGTAGAAAAATCACTCATATGTTTTGTAAATAAAAAGCTTTATTTAAAAAGAAAAAAAATAATTTAGATGATTTTTTAATATGACCATTGGTACCTTGAATTTCTTTCTTTCAAAAGTACTTGTTTATATTCCCTGACCATTTATTAATTGAAAATGGCTTCTATTCTTATAAATTTGAAAATGTTACTTATTATATATAGAAAATGAGATCTCTATCAGAAACAAACTTGCTACAAAGATTCTTCCCACATTAACTGTTTCACTTCTCATTTTAGCTGCATTGCTTTTATTTGTGCAAAAGCTTAACAAGTAATTAAAATTACTCATTTTATCTTCTATGATTCTTTCTATCTTTTGTATAATCATGAATCCTTCCCCTATCTATAGATTCAAAAGTTAATTTCTTCCTTGCTCCTCTAATTTGAGTATACTGTTACCTTTTATATTCAAGTCATGTAATTTGGAATTGATCTTGGTATATAGCATAAGATGTTGGTTTGAATCCAATTCCAACTAAACAGCCTTCCAGTTTTCTCATAAGCTTTTAGCTATACTATAGGGAGTTGAGGTTTGGTGAGTTTTAAGCATTATACTACTATATCACTTTCCTTTTGTATATTGTACCTAACCTGTTCCACTGACCAAGCTCTTGATTTTTTTAACCACTACCAAATAGTTGGGAAGATTATTGCTCTCTGGTATAATATGAGATCTCCTACTGGTAGGACCTAATTCCTTCCCACTTTTTCATTATTTTCTTTGAGATTCTTGACCATTTGGTCTTTCAGATAAATTGCATTTTTCCCTAGCTCTATAAAATAATCCTTTGACAGTTTAATTGGTATGACACTAAATAAGTAAGTTAATTTGAGTAGCATCATTATTTTTTATTGGAATGACCTATCCATGAGAAATTAATTTTCAGTCATTTCAGTTGTATATTACTTTTTTGTGACTCCATTTGAGGTTTTCTGGGCAAAAATACCTGAGAAATTTGCCATTCCCTTCTCTATGTCATATTGCACATAGAGAGACTGAAGCAAACGATGTTGTTAAGTGACTTGACTAGGGTCACACAAGAATTGTTTAGGGAGATGAGTTTTTCTGACTCCAAGCCCAGTACTCTATCCACTATGCTACATAACTGTCTTGAAAAAAATTAATATTCCTCTAATTATCTATAGGTCTGTTTTTATTTCTATAGTTGCATTCATATAGTTCCTAGGTATTTCTTGGTAAGTAAATTTTTTAATATATATATATATATATATGTTTTTAACTTTTTGTAGTTATTTTGGATGGCGTTTCTCTTTCTATTTCTCCCTCCTGTTCTTTGTTCCCAGCTCTGGTTTTTAAAGCCCTACACAAGTGGTTTCTGCCCATCTTTCCAGCCTCATTATGAATATATTTGCTTTCCTGTGATCTGCAGTTCTCCCATACAACACTCCATCTCTAGCCTCCATGCCTCTGCATCCATACCTAGAATGCACTCCCTCTTCACTGCTGACTTAGAATCCTAGTCTCCTTACAGCTTGTAGCTTCTCCAGGAGGACTTTCCTGATTCTTCCAAATGAGTATCTGCTAACCTTCCTAAACTGCCTGTATTTATGCTGGATTACCTCTTGAGTGGGTATAGGTCATCCCTGATATGATGCAAACTCTTGAGGTCAAGGTACCATTTCATTTTGCTTTTGCAGCTCTCGCCCCTGGCATAATGCCTGGCACGTAGTAGAGTTCCTTCTTCAGATTTTACCACCATGTCACACCTGCCTTCTCTCTGTGTCCAAGAGATGCTCGGCCCCCACTGGTAAATTTCAACAACAACCTCCATTTTGAGCAGCCACCCTACATCTTCCAGGCTTCAATACCTTACTTCTCCCTCTCCCTCTTCCTAAACATGTAGTGCACTCTCTCTCCTTCCATCCCCTTTCCAGTTCCCTTGTTCTTCACATTAGATTATAAACTCCCTGAGAGCAGACACTAGTTTCTTTTTGCTTGAATTTATACCCCCAGAGTTCAGCACAGAGCCTAGAACTGTGCTCATTGGATTGACTTAGAGACCTAATGATAGGTCTCATTTTTCTCATTTGAAAATGAGAACGCTGGATTATTTGACCTTTCAGATTCTGTTCAGCATTAATATCTTATAATCCTAATGATAAGAATAAGTCCTAGACCTGGACCTGATTTCATTAGTGTAGGGAACTCCTGAATGAATGGGGAAAGTTCCCCAATCATTGAGTATTGTCTTCAGTGCCATACAACCAATATGTGTCGGGGGCAGGATTTGAACCTACACCTTCTGGGTTGGACAGTTAGGGAGCACCACAGTGCACAGAACTCCAGGCCTGGAGTCAGGAAATTTTATCTCTCTGAGTTCAAATCCCGCCTGAGCATTTCCTACCTGGATGACCCTAAGAAAGTCACTTAACTTTATTTGCCTCAGTTTCCTCATCTGTAAAATGAACTGGAGAAGAAAATGGCAAACCACTTCAATATCTTTTCCAGGAAAGCCCTGAGTGGGGTCATGGAGAGTCAGATATGACTGAACAACTTGCAGCTCTTCTCCATACATCTTGTTCTCTATGCATGCTGACCCCAGAATGTTATAGATACCCTCACTCTCCTGAATGCTCTGCCCTGCCTCAGTCATCCATGAATGTCTCTAACTCAAGGCTGGCTGTATTCCTCTTGGTCCATGAGCTTCTCTTCTCAACCCCACCCTGTAGTTTTGCAGCCCAGATGCTGGTGAGACCTGAAGGAAAGAGCAAGTCTTTGCTTTGAAGCTTAGCCTCCTTATCTGTGAAATGGGCATAATCATGCCCTTCCCTCCCTACCTCAAAATGTTATTGTGATCATAAGCAACGTAACAAGTGAAGTGTCAGCTATAATTAGCTTGAATTGACTGTGATTATCATCTCTAATGGTAGACTCTCAGGCTGGGGAACACAAAGAAGGCCTGCCAGGAGGAAGAGGGATGAGAGTGGGGTGCTTTCTTTTATGTATTTTCTAAGTGAAAATTTTTATATTTTATTTTTTCCAGTTACATGTAAAAATAATTCTTAACATTCATTTTTTAAGAAATGTGAGTTCTAAATTCTCTCCCTCCCTTCTGATCCTCCCTCCTCATTGACAAGGTAAGCAATTTGATATAGATTATGCAAGGGCAGTTGTGCAAAACATATTTCATGTTAGCCAAATTGCAGGGGGAAAAACAGATCCTTTCCCTCCCCCTCAAAAAAAACTTCATGAAAGATAAAGTTTTTTTTTTAAAAAAAAATCTTCTTCAATCTGTGTTCAGACTCTCTCAGCTCTTTCTCTGGAGAGCATTTTTTAGTCCTTTAGTCCTTTGGAATTGTCTTTGATCAGTGTGTATTGTTAAGAAGAGCTAAGTCCTCCACAGCTGACATCACCTAGGATTGCTATGACTGCGTACAGTGTTGTCCCGGTTCTGCTTATTTTCCTTTGCATCAGGTTTTTCTGAAACCATCCTGCTGGTCATTTCCCATAGTCCAATGGTATTCCAAAACAGGGCAGTTGGGCGGCTCAGCAAAAAGAGTGCCTGACCTAAAGACCTAAGTTCACACTAGATATTTACTAGCTTTGTGACTCTAGACAAGTTACAACATTTTTGCCTGTTTTCCCATCTGTAAAATGAGCTGGAGAAGGAAATGGCCAACCATTCCAGGATGTTTGCCAAGAAAACTCTAAATGGGATCACAAAGAGTATTGTTGGGTCAAAGGGTACATCATTTGATAGCTCTTTGGGCTTAATTCCACATTGCTCTCCATAATGGTTGGATCGCTCACAACTGGTGGGTGCTTTCCAAGAACACCTTGTAGATAGATGGTCATGTCCATCCTGACCAAGAGGCCTTTGAGTTAGACTTCAGCACTCATCACTTGTCTCCTAACGTCCCAATTTGGGTTTCGTCTTCAATAAGATAATAGGGTTGGACAAGAGTTCCTCTCAGTGCTGAGCTTATGATCTCATGCACACAGACTGTATGGCAAAACAGCTAAGGTGACATGGTACTTGGATTACACCTGAACGCCCATGTTCCTGTGTCCATGTTGCTGCATTGTGTCCATGGCCTGGCTCCCTGTACCCCTCATACACAGCCTCCTGGAAGGCTTTTCAGAAGGGGGAACCGGGAGATTATATGAGAGGGAGTAAAGAGGGAGATAGCTGGGTACCCAAAGGGTCATTTCCCACCCATATTCTAGCTCTCAGGTCACTTGAGGTCACAAGCTCTCTTCTGGGTATTGGTACACATCTCTGGACAAGTTGGAGCCTATGAGTCATTCATGCCTTAGCGTAAATTACTTTAATCTGATAATAAGATTGTTTTTCTACCAACAAAAATAAAAATGTTTGAGATCAGTGTACAGAATATGGAGTCTCCCCTTCATCTTTTCATTCTGCAAACATTAAGTACCCACTGTGTACAGGGCTTAGTGAGAAGGATACAGAGATGAACAAACCAGAATGCAAAGCCTCAGATCCTAGTGTAAGAAGAAAAGACAGGGATGGTTTAGTGGAATGGAAAGAAGAGCAGCTTTGGGTTCTAGCATTAATGAGCTGAGGAATCTTGGGTACATCCCATGGCCTTCTGAGCCTTCAGGGTCCTTGGGAAAACTAGAAAGATCTTTACTCTGTTCGATAGTTCTTTCCTGACCTACAATTCTCCCAGTGCTAACTGAGGGTACAAGCCATGTATTTTCATGAGGCTGCTGCATGTTTTTCTCCTCATCTCCGCTCTCAGAATCAGGGAGAAAGCCCACTTTGAGAAGCAGAGGGTCAAAGCCCACCTCTGACATTGCCTGCTTCTATAACCCTGAGCAAGGAACAATCCCATCCGTGCCTCAGTTTCCCCATTGGCAAAATGGTTGGACTGGATGACCTCTGATGACCAGCTATTCTAGGCTTCTTCTATTTTCTGGGCCTCAGTTCCCCCATCTGTAAAATGACATGGTTGGACTAGAAGGCCCCTCAGGTCTTTTCCAACTATTCTAGACCTCTTTTCTCTTCTGGGCTTCAGTTTCCCTACCTATAAAATGGGGCAGGTGGACTAGATGAGGCTCCTTCAATTGTCAGAACTCTGAATCTTTATGGTCTCTTCCAGATCCACATGGTCATCGACTGGACCATCACAGACCTGCACAATTGTTGATTGGGATAGAGGGCACAGAGTTGTTCATTTTATTTTGTTTTTCTGGGTAAAGATAAGGGTTTCTCCAGAATGAAGCTAGTGGTCCTGTGTTGGCTTCCCCCATTAGAACATAAGTTCCTTGAGGGCAGGGGCCAAATTACTTATTTCTTGGTATTTGTATATTTAGTGTTTGCTTTGAATCGCTAGCACACAGTTAATTAAGATTTGTTAAGCACCTACTATGTGCCAGGTGCTTTGCAAAGTACTAAAGATACCAAGAAAAGCAAAAAGCCCAGCAACCCCAAATCCCCATAATCCCTTGCTCTTAAGGAGCTCCCAGTATGATAAGACAGAAACTAGACATAGACAGGATAAATTGAGACTGGCCTAAGAGGGAAGGCACAGAGACCACAGAAAGGGAAAGGCTTCTTGCAACAGATGAGAATTCAGGAGGACTAACTGGGGGCCGGGGACCAGGAGACTCATTCTTTGTTTGGGATTTTAATGGTTTGTTCATTTTTAACCACTGTCCTGCTCATTTCCACATAGGATCCTGTTTTGCTTTGTTTTGTTTTTCCAATTAAAAAAAAAAACACATGTGAAGGAAGCCAGGAGGCAGAGTTGAGGAGGGCACAGTCAGCACAAATGCTTGGAGTCTGGAAATGGAATCTTGTGTTTGAGGAACAGCAAAGGGGCCAGTGGCACTGAATCACAATTACCTGGAGGGGGGAGGTAAAAGAAGGCAGGAAAGGCAGGGATGTTGATCCCTTTATAAATGCTCGATGCTGCTGACTTGGTTCCGGACCTTGCACAGCCCTCCCTCTCTCCAATCCAATTCTCTTGCATGTCATGGTATCACCTCTCTGATGGATTGGTCTCCTTCCAGAACTAAGGATAGACAACAGCAGCAGCCTCTAATTTCCCTTAGCCTTCACAGTAGTTGCCTGAGGCTCTGGGAGCTTGTGACAAGCCTTAGTCTGTGTCTCAGAGGTTGGTAAGTCTGGCAAAAGCTGCCAGGTTTAATCAAGTCAATACAAGAGAGATCAATGCTGGAGGAGATAAGATTGAAAGAGCCTTGAGTGACCAAAAAATAGAGGATAAAGGAGGGGAAGATCCCAAGCGTGTGGGGGAAACATCTCAGATCTTATTAATATTGGGGGGAAAGGGAGCAGCTAGGTGGCACAGTGGATAGAGCACCAGCCCTGAAGTCAGGAGGACCTGAGTTCAAATCTGGTTTCAGACACTTACCACGTCAGAGCTGTGTGACCCTGGGCAAGTCACAACCCCAATTGCCTCAGCAAAAAGCAAATATACATAATATATAAATATTTATAAATATAAATATATATATATATGGGGGGAAGCCAAAAGAGCACCCATAAACGCTAACCCACATGCCTCCTCACCTAGCCGTGACGTGAGGGCATCTTCCACGAGTATCAATAGGGAATAAGTGGACTTTGCCAAAGACATTCAATGATGGCATTCATCCTCGCCATCTCACAACTGATTTAAAGATACAAAGAATATCCCATCCCCTGGTGCTTCTTATTGGTAATATTATGAAAAGCATTTAATTGGGCAGAACAAAACACTCCCCTGAAGACTACTTCACAGCAAGACCATTTGAGATTCTTTTTGAATTATAATAACAGAAATAACCCTGTTCAATGACCCTCTGATAATAATCATCAGGTGAGACATAAAATAGGAAGATCTATGCTTGCCAGAAGTATTCAACACTATGTTGGACAAGATTTAGCCTCCAGATCCAGATCCAGAGGGATATCCTGTGGTCGGCAAAGGGCTCCAGATGATCCTGACTGTGGAGGACATTGTGTGGATTAAATCAAGGTCCAAGACCAGAGCTTCCTGGAAGAGATAAGAAATCACCTAAAGGAGTCTGGTCTCTCCATTCACATGAGAATGACCAAGTAGATGAAGAATGTCTATTACCCAGAATTCAATGTGCATCTGAGAAGAACACTCTGTTGGGCTGACTTGTCTGGCTCTGTGTTTGTGTGTGTGCACAATAGATATGTAATATATAACATAGGGCCATATGCTATATATAAAATATAATTTGGGTAAAATATAACCATATATTATTACATGAAGATGTGGTATATTCTATATGTTAAATGTCATAATATGTTATTATATGTTAGAAAAATACATTATATAAAATAGGTAAAATATAGTACTATATTATTATGTGAATAGAATATCACAATGCTATATCGTCTAAAATAGATGTTATACATTATGTAATATGGATAAAATGTAGTCATATATTATTATATGAATATATTGGTATATTCCATGTGATACATTAAATATCACATTATGTTATTGTATTATAAAACATATTATACATTATATAAAATATATGATATATATGGACATATATATCTGAGATAATATAGATGGCCAATAAGGTGGGCCCAGGATTGAAAAGGATAATTTTTGATTCGGAGAAATTGCAAAGTCCACTTACCAACCTTAAGTTTCCTATAAAAGCAAAGATCCAGTTTTTAAATACAAACATCTTTTCAAGTTTGCTGTATAGCAGTGAGCCCCAGCACAGCCATGGCCTCTGAAAAACTACAGATCAGAACTTTGGAGAGGGAAAATGGAGACTAGGGTAAGGGTACAGAAGCTGCAACAGGTAAATGATGAAGAGCTCCCAAGAACAGGAATCAAGGATGGTAAGTGTAAGAGATGACAGCCAGTCAGAAAGAGAAGAAGGGAAGAAAGGCTCTGTAGATGAAAAGTGCCACAGGACAGGCAGGCAGAGATGTGTTGCTCCCTGTCTCATTAGAGAGAACCCTCAAAATGATAAACTCATAGAGCTTATTGGATGTTTCCAAAAGTGTAATGGGAATGTCTTGGGAAATGGGAGTGGGGCTCCCCGACACAATTACAAGTTGGAATGACCATTTTACGTAGGTTTTAGTAAGGACTTCCAGTTTCCATTTCCCAAGATACCCCACTCTACTTTCAGAAACACCCAATAAAACTTATGATCTTATCAATTTAGGGTTTCTTTCCAGTAAGACAGCAACACATTTCTGCTTGCATACACACACATATGTAACCATTTTTTTTGTTATCCTAAACTGGACAAACTCCAACAAACATGACCATTTCCATATAAAAAGAACAGAAATAGTACCATATATGAAACTCTGAATCTCATTATGTACAGCTTGGTTTTTAAAAATACATGTACTAAATTCAGCAAGATAGTTTGTTCTGTATTTCAGGGATTTTTATCTGATATGGGTTGCTCTAAATAGTCATCCCTTCCAACTCTGAGGATCAGTGAATATTGATCTTTAGTAATTGTTAGTTTATTTTTATTGTGCAGAAAAGAAATGAGTTGGAAAAAAAAAGAAATGAGTTGGACTTAGAATCAAAAAGGTAAATGGGAGAGGACTGGCTTGCTTTGAGGAAATTGGAATGACTTTTCTTTCTGAGATGCTCACCACTGCCAAAGCTGGTCTTTTTCACCCAAATATTCTCCCAGTGATTCTTTTTTCCTATCTCTGACAAATCAAAATTGCTGGTGACCCAAAGGGCGAGGGAGAAGAGAACAGCGGGTGTAAGTAGCCTGCGGCATATAACCGATGCTGCCTCATGATGTAGTTGACGACAACCATGTCTTGTAGGTAGTTGTAGAAGGAGGAGGTCACTCATCTAGCCAGGGATGAAGAATTGGGACTGGATAGCTCAAGGGCTGAGCAGGAATTCACAGAATATTAAAACACTGGGAGGAGGAACAAGAGGAGAGGGAAGGCTTCTGACACAATGGACAAATCTATAGGAGGGAGGATGGAGACTTGGTCACAGGCTACATAAGATGAGAAGGAGATCCAGAAACCAGCAAAGCATCCAATCTCTAATAAGTGCAATTAGTACCCTCCCTTTACCGATGAGGAAACTGAGGCTGACAGAGGTTTAACTGATTTGTCTAAAACCATACAGCTAGCAAGTGTTTGAGACAGGATTCACACTCAGATCTTCTTGCTTCCAAGTACATATGCCCTGTGTCACCCAGCTGCCTCTGTCATTTCATCAGTACAAATGACACAGATCACAACCTTTCTATAGCTCAATTTCCAGTCCTGGTGCTTATTAGTCAAGTGATTTTGAAGACGTCATTTCCACTTTCTGGCTCTTAATGTTATTATCTGTAAAAAATAAGAGAGCTAGGCTAGATGACTTCTAAGGACCCCCCCCCCTGTGTTCTATGTTCTAAGCTCCTTTCCAACATTCACATTCTATACTCTATGTTCTAAGTTGCCTCATAGCTCCATTATTCTCTGTTCTTTCTTCTAAGGACCCTGCCAGTTCTTATAGTCTGTGTTCTATGTTCTAAGATCCCTCCCATATTGGACATTCTATATTCTATGTTTTAGGCTCTTTTCCAACTCTGACTTTTATGTGCTATGTTCTATCCTCGGTATAATGGGGCCAAATGGCCCACGCTCATACCCCATCAGCTTGTTTGGCTGATGTAATCTCTCTTTTGGGAGGAGTGATGATATATCAGGAAAGAGGTTTGGAGAGAGTACAGAGCCTCAGTGGACATTCTACGCCTGCTCCCGGTTGGCTAACTACTTGTTTGGGGGGAGGCTTGGAGGTTTGCTGTTTAGCCAGAACTTTGAGCATCTTTTATCAGCTTTTGTTTCACTACTGTCTGGGGGAACTCAACCATAGGGTAAGGAGCTTTAGAACCTTTTCTTCTGAGACCATATGGCCTTTAGAAGTAGGCCCCAAATCTTGGTCTTTTTGTTTGTTCCAAGTGAAAGGGACTGGAGCCTCATGTCCTAGAGAGCAGAAAGCTCATGGTGAGGGCACCTGGGGTCCCAGAATTCCAGAATCTATATTCCAGGCCAGGAATTGTAGCTGGTCCGGTGATGATGTCCAGAGGATCAAAGAGTGACCTTCTATGCATAGGCCATCAGTGGCTGAGTCAAGGATTCATTTATTTAGCAAATGCTGTTTGGTGGAACCAATTATGGAAAATTTTGAGCCCATTCCTCCAGAGATTGAAGTGGTGTAGACCACTGAGGCACCGGGAAACATATTTGTATATTTGTTCTTGCTATATCTTTGGTTTTTGTTTGTTTGTTTGTTTTTCTTCTTGCTCTATCTTTGAAGATGAATAAAAGCTACCTGGTGTTAACTGGTTAAATGGAATTGGGGACGTAATCACTGGCCCTTAACAATGAGAAGAACATGGCTCATGGGGGGCTCCATCTATGGTGGTAAAGAAGAAACATGGACAAATCATCCAGGAAAGATTGGAAGCCTGACTGAGATGAGGCTAACCTGGTCCCGAGGGAGGGGGAGCCACAGCATATGCTATATCTAAATGAAGAGCAGCCCTGAGAGATAAATACATGGACTCAGAGTATGGCAAAGTACAAGTCTAGGGCAGATGAGGAACAGAAAGTTAAGAGCTTAGAACCTTGCCCCCGGAATTCTGGAAGGAACCTCAGAGACCTTCAACATGGCTCTCAAGCCAGCCAATCATAGACTAGGCTCAGAGGTACCAGATGCAGAGCAGGAAGAGAAAGATTCCCCCTGATTCTACATCATGATGTAGATCCAGCCCTGATGCTTATTAATCGTGATGTATATGATCACCATCATGAGGGGGGAAGCCTAGAAAGGGGGAATGAATTCCCCAGCATGGCCCAATGAGTTAGGGCAGAGGTGGGTTGATCCGCCATGCCCAGCCTTCCCCCTTGGTACCTTGACCCAGCTTTGCCGCCTCCTGCCGCCTCCCCACAGCTGCCCCCCATCTGTTGTCAGACTGGAGGAGTCTGGGAAATCACTCGTTGCATAAGAACAATAACCCAGAGTGTTTTAAGGACGGGCATTATCTCACCATCCTCATGACGCGTGGTTCCTTCCCGCGTGTCTAGGTTGGTATTTCCCGTGGTGGCAATGCCTTCACCCAAAGTGGAGGAGCTCAGCTGGAGTGATGGCAGCCATGGGGAGGAGGTACCTCCCTGGCCCCTCTGAAGTCAAAGCACATGGTGCCCACCTATTAGTACTCATTGGATGGTTTCTGCCCCTCGTATGAGGAAGCCATCTACAGGGGGCCAGGCTTGGACTGGGTGCCTGGCTCTGCCAGAAGGGGGTGCCAGAAGTCTCTTGATCCCATGCTTTCTTTATTGCCTTAGGCTTTGAAGAAAGGGCATCTCTTGGGAGAAAGATAGAGCTTCCTGGCTCAGGGATGGGAGTGGAGGCTGAGGAAGATAATTCTGTCTCACACATACTCCCCTCTCCCCAGCCAAGAACCAGACCCAAAGTCATGGTCATATCTTGGATAAAGTCATTCCCATCATTGTTCCTCGGTTTCCTTCTCTGTAAAGTAAGGAAATGGAACTGAATGATCTTTCTGCTCTAAATCCTATGAATTTCTGTTCCTACGCCATAGCTGGAAGGAGTCCTAGAACACAGAACAGAAGGTTAGGTGGGAGAGACATTAGAACATAGGATGTCAGATCTGGGAAAGATTTGGGACATCATATTATACATTTGGAAGGGACCAAGTCTAAATTTTGATGAGACTTTAGGGACAGGACAGCTACGTGGGGGCACAGTGCACAGTTTTAGAAAGGCAACTCTTCCTATTTCAAATGTGACCTCAGATACTTACTAGCTGTGTGACCCTGCCTCAGTTTCTTCATTTGTAAAATGAACTGGAGAAGGAAATGATAAACCAGGAAAACTCAAATGGGTTTAACATGAAGAGTTGAACATGACTGCAAAATGCCTGAACCCCAAAAGTGACATTCTAGACTGGAACACAGTTCCCTTGACTACTATTTGGGTGGAGCTCTGGGAGGCAGACTAAGCTTTCAGTGGAGAGTGTATGCTATTCCTGGGCAGGGACTGCTTTTTTTGTTTTGATTCTCTTTCCTCAGGACCTAGGTCAGCTGCAGGCTCTGAGCAAGTGCTTAATTAGCAGCTAGTCCAATGATTGAGTTCTGAGTTGCCTTAAACCTCTGAAGTCAGGTGTGGGAGCTCTCACAGAAGTGGGGGAAGGGAGAAGAGCCTGGAGGGAAGAAGTGTTTGGCTGGAATACTCAGCCTGTGGAAGCAGAGGGATGATACCTTCCATTAATCTCCCAGTGGGAGCCATTTAGGAGATGGGTTCTTGGAGAAAGGTGAGCAGAGCTCATTAGAAGCAACAAGGCAGGCAGGCAGGCAGAGGGAAAGGCTCCCAGATCCCCCAGCTCCTGCTCTGCCTCCAGTGCTCTTAGGTACAAAAGCTGCTGAACCTGTAATGCTGGGTGAAAAGCAGTTGTGGCTTAATGGGAGAGCCCCAGGTCTGGGGCCAGAGCCAGACAGTGTGGGCTCCAAACTCTGTCTGACCTGGGCAATAATATTGCCTCTGGGTCTGTTTCTTCATTTGTTAAATGAGAGAGGTAGAACTGGATGGTCTCTGAGGTCCCCTGTAGCTCTGACTATGGTTCTAATTTACCTCCCCGACCAGGACCTTGGATTTCCTGTATAAAATGTGGCAATTGGATGGGGTGATCTGCGAGGTCTCTGGATAAGACATTCACAGAGCAGATGGGAATTCAGTTGCCATCTGGTCCTACATGTCCCTGACCAAGAATCACTGCCTCCACATCCCTAACAAGTTATCATGCTGCCTCTGCTTAGAGGCAAAAGGCATCTGGATGGTGCAGTGGATAGAGCGTTGGAGCTTGGAATTGGGAAGTCATCTCTGTGAATTCAAATATGGCCTCTGCCACTTACTAGCTGTGTGACCCTGAGCAAGTCACTTAATCCTGCTTGCCTCAGTTTCCTCATCTATAAAATGAGCTGAAGAAGGAAGTAGCAAATTGCTACAGAAATGGGGTGATAGTCTGAAATCACTGAATACACACACACTTGCTTAGAGAAGCCTAAGGGAAGGAAACCCTTGACCTCTGAAGCTACCCATTCTACTTTGAGAGAGCTCTCAGTGGCAGAAAGTGTTTAGTTTTTGTTGTTTTTCAGCTTAAATCTGCCTCTCTGTAACTTTCCTAATTCATCACTCCTGGTTCTAACCTCTGGGAACAAGCAGAACCTAATCCCTCTTCTACATGAAAGCCTCTGTTGTGCCCTGAGTCCCTACCCAACCCCTTCCAAGTCTCCTCTTCTCCAAACTCAATATCCCTAATTCCATCTGACATTTATGGCATGTCCTCAGAGCTCCTCATCAGAAGATACAACAGTTTAGTGTCAAGGATGCAGAAGAGGCTAGAATTGGGGGACTTGCACCAGCCTGAAGTCAGGAAGACCTGAGTTCAAATCTGGCCTCAGACAGTTAACACTTCCTAGCTGTGTGACCTTGGGCAAGTCACTTAACCCCAATTGCCTCAGGGGAAAAAAAGGAAAAAAAAAGAATTGGGGGATTTGGATTTGAATCTTGGCTTTGCTATTTACTGCCTTGTGATCTTGGGCAAGTCACTAACAAGACAAGTCAAGCTTGTATTAAGTGCTTTTGTCCCAGACACTCTGCTAAGCACTTCAAATACAAAGACATACAAAAAATAAAAGGGAGACTGTGCATAAAGGAAGCTGAAAAGGGAGGGGAGTGATGAATGAAAAGATGAGCACCACTGGCCTGGACACTTCCTCAAAATGGAGGTTCTAGGAGAAACTCACCAATGAGAGGAGGGAATCACAGGGGTAGAACCAATTTCCTGGGTGAGAAGGTTGTTGGGAATGATGAAGAAGTCCAGAGAATCAGGAATACAGCTAGATGAGTGAATGATCATGGTGGGGGAAGAATGAGCATGAGAAGCAAGGGCATTTCCTCAAAAGGTTCCTGGAAGAACTCTCCAATTGAAAGAGGGACTTATGAGATACAGAGATCCTCCAGGGTGAGAAGGCTGCTGGGAAAGAGATTGAAGCCCTTTCCAGGTATCAGTTCTTCATCTGAAAAATGAAGGAGTCAGCTAATTTCCAGTCCTAAATGTATGATCTTCTGGGTCCCTCCCAGCTCTAAATTCTGTGATCCCTCCCCTCTCTAGGACTCAGTTTCCCCATCTGTCACATGTAGAAGTTGGTCTGATGATCCTTAACTTTTTTTCCAGGATTGATATTTCAGGGATTTTTGAATCGAAACAGAAATCCTTAGAGGAGGGAAGGGGAAAGGAACAAGGGGAAATGGACAGGAGAAGAGGGAGCTGTTATTCCTTGGGATCCAGAAGGAAAACAGGTTGATGGCCTCATGGCACCTCCTCATTCCTCCTGTGCCTCTTCCTACTACAGGACATGTCAAAGGAGCCTTGGGTTTGGATTCTAATCCTGGCTCAGCTACTCTCTTCCGGCACAACTTGGGCATGTTATTTAATCTTCCCAGTCTCATCCCTGTATCTGTAAGATAAAAATAAAACTATCAAAAGGGATAGTGATATCTCTCCTCCCTCCCAGTCTGCTGGGAGGATCAAAGGAGATAAAGCTGGTAAGAGGCTCTAGAAACCTCAGAGTCCCTTACAAATGCTGAGGATTAAAAGATCCAATCCTGTTAAAAATGTCTTTGCAAAGCACTTTCTTCTTTATCCTAAAGCCTTTGCTGGCCAAGGAACAGATTTCTTACCTGGCCCCCTCCTATGTTCCAGTCTTTTTGCACCTTACTCATTGCTTGGTACCTGAAACAAAAGACTCTTATTTCCAGACTCCAAACATTTATACTGACCATTCCTCCTGTCTAGAATGCTCTGCATCCTCATCTCCACCTCCTGGCTGCCCTATTTTCCTTCAAGTCCCAAATAAAATTCTACCTCCTACAGGAAGCCTTTTCCAATTCCCAGCAAGGCAAACACCTTCCTCCAACTGATTATCTTCAATTCATCAGTCTGTGTAGTCCCTCCTTTCCTTCCTTCCTTCCTTCCTTCCTTCCTTCCTTCCTTCCTTCCTTCCTTCCTTCCTTCCTTCCTTCCTTCCTTCTTTCCTTCATCTCTCCCTTACTCTCTTCCTCCCTTCCTCCCTTTCCTTCCTCTCTCTCCTTCCTTCCTCCCTTGCATGTTGTCTTCCTATTTGTGAGCTTCTTGAGATCAGGGGTGGTTTTTGCCCTTCTTTGCATCTCCAACATTTAGCACTCTTTCTGGCATATTTATTCTTCAGTCATTTCAGTTTTGTCTGACTCTTTGTGACAAAGATGCTGGAATGGTTTGCCATTTCTTTCTCCAGCTCATTTGAATGTCGAATAAACTGAGGCAAACAGGATGAAGTAATTTGCCCTGGGTCACACAGCTAGTAAGTGCCACAGGCTGGATCTGAAATCAGGTCTTCCCGATTCTACACATGGTGCTCCATCCATCTAGTTGCCCAGCCTAGCTCTCATCAGGCGCTTCTACACTTATGGCACTTCAACTGGATCTTTACTGCCTCTTGGCAATCCTGCTCTACTTTTATGATCTTTTAAGATAGTCAGTCAACAAACACTTATTAAAGGCCTATTATGCCAGGCATTATACTAAACACTTGGAATATAAATAAAATTAAAGGAAGGAAGGAAGGAAGGAGGGGGAAGAAAAGAAAGCAAAGGAAGGGAAGAAAGATAGGGGAGGGGAGGGGACTGGGGGTAAAATTTGTAATGGAAAGCTTTGTAAAGATCAATGCTGGGGAACTACCCATACATATGTTATACAAATAAAAAGCTTTAATTTTAAAAAAAAAGGAAGGAAGGGGAAGGGAGGAAAGGAGAGAGGAAGAGAGGGAAGGAGGAAGGAAAAAAGGAAGGAAGGATGGAAGGAAGGGAGGGAGAGAAAGAAGGAAAGAAAAGGGGGAAAGCAAGGAAGGAAAGAATCAAAGAAGAAGGGAGAAAAAGATGAAGGAATGGTGGAGGGGAGAAGGAAGGAAGAAGAGAGGGAAGGAAGGAAAGAAAGAAAGGAAGGAATGAAGGAAGGAAGGCTGGAAGGAAGGATGGAAGGAAGAGTGGGAGGGAGAAAAGAAAGGAAGGAAGGGAGGGAGGAAACATCTCTACTGTCAAGGAGCTCACAGTCTAAAGAAGGAGCTGCTCTGAACCTTTTTCTCCCTCCCCAATCCCCCAGCCCTCTTCCTAATTCCCATGTTCAGAGACATGGCTGGCTCAGGTAATTGCACTTGTTTAGGAGACTTAGTTCTTTGAATAGAAGAAGCAAACCAACCAATGATGCTCAAAGCAATAGCTCTTTATTTGGTGCATTTTAGTTCACTCATGGCTCAATTTGAGACACCCAGAAGCCCGAGGGGGTCATAGGATTGTACATTTGGAACTGGCAGGAACCTTGGATGTCATCTAGCAAAATCCTTCACTTTACTATTGAGGAAACTTGGGCCCAAAGAGATTAGGTAACTCACCTGAGATCCCATCAGTAAGAAGCAGCAAAGCCCAGATTTATATGATCTTTGACTCCCAGTCCAGCAGCCTCTCCACGGTGCCATGCTGGGGAAAGATATTAAGATACAGACACATCATAGATAGAAAGAACTGAATCTCTGAAGGGGCAGAGGAAGCCACAGATTTATAGTCTGAGCCTTGGGTGAGATTATCTTGAGACCCCAGCAGGAAGAGGGGGGTGGGATGTGACTGTGTTAGAGGCTCTTTCCATACTGAAACCCAGGTCAGGCTAGATTCTTTCCCCTCATCTCAGCACATGCTCCTTTCTGGAAAAAAAAAAAAAAAACTTTCCATGTCTTCTCTTCTATATTGCTACTTTGTATCTACTTTACATATAAATGTTTACTTTGTATCTTTGTGTCTTGTATGTAACTATTTATGTGTATATTGTCTTCATCATTAGAGCTTCAGCTTCTTGAGAGGAGGGGCAGCTTTTACTTTGTATCTTGGAATCCTACTCTCTTCCATATTGCTACTTTGTATCTACTTTACATATAAATGTTTACTTTGTATCTTCTCTATGTCTTACATGTAACTATTTAGATGCATATTGTCTTTATCATTAGAGCTTCAGCTTCTTGAGAGGAGGGGTAGCTTTTACTTTGTATCCCCAGCACTTAGAATACTACCCTCTTCCATATTGCTACTTTGTATCTACATATAAATTTCTACTTTGTATCTACTCTGTCTTGAATATAACTATATATAACTACATATATATAACTATATCTATCTGTCTATCTATATATCTCTCTATATATGTTGTCTTCATTATTAAAATTTCATCTTCTGGGGCAGCTAGGTGGCGCAGTGGATAGAGCATCAGCCCTGAAATCAGGAAGACCTGAGTTCAAATCTGGTCTCAGACCCTTAACACTTCCTAGTTGTGTGATCCCGGGCAAGTCACTTGACCCCAATTGCCTCAGCAAAAAAAAAAATAAAATAAAATAAAATAAAATTTCATCTTCTTGAGGGGAGGGGCAGCTTTGCTCCAGCCCTTAGAATCCCACCTGGCACATACAGGATAATTGTTTGATGTGGAAGATCATGGTGTCTCATTCAAATGCTCGATTTTCTCTAGGCTGGAAGTTTCCACAAATGAAGGGGAAAGCAGAGAGTGGTCCAGGAAGGGGGTGCATCTCTGGAGCAGAAATTCTGTTGAAAAGTCAGTTCTGCCCTTTCTGTCTCCCTACACCAAGTCTTTTAGATTCCCAGATGACCTAGTTTCCTGAAGCTCTTAATTTACGGTATTGAGTCAGACAGCTTTTGGTTCAAGTTCCATCTCTTGCATTTAACTGTGTGACCTTGGCCAAGACTTTGGGCCTGCCTTGCCCCATTTGTATGAGGAAGCAGCTGGACTAGATGTCTTCAGAGACCCTTTCCAGGTCTAGTCAATGAATCCATGAACTCTGAACTCTAATTCCCTTGCAGCTCCAAGGCCTTCATGTCTTTCTTCTCCCTCTCCCTATGTATAAAAGGTCTTTCTCCACTGACCTCTTCATGTAACATTCCTACTTAATGTTGGAGGCCCAATTCAAATACTGCTGCCTCCTCCAGGAAGCCTTCCCTAGTTGTCCCAGACTTCATGCAGAATTTTGATTGACTTTCTCTTAGGTACTTATGCATTACTTTGGATTACAGATGATTTGGAGTATATCCTATCCATCTACTAGACTGTAAACTCCAGGAGGGCAGATTATGTTCCCCTACATTTAACAGAATTCTCTACAAACAGTAATGACTTATAAAAGTTTATCAGTTTAAATTGGATAATAACATATCGGGGTGGGGGGTAGGAAGGAGATATGTCATGCAAAGCCTCTTCTTCACAATGAGGCAAATAGGGCAAGAATTGTTATCTCCATTTTACAGATGGGGAAACTGAGGTTCTGGCAGTTTCAATGACTTGCTTGCGATTACTCAGGTGGTATATGTCCCAGAAATCTGAACCCATGTCCCATGATTCAAAGAACAATAGCATAATCTTAACAATAAGACTGTCTGTTTTAAAAATGACTCCCAGAGGCCCCTTCTAGCATGCCGAGGTCAGGGAACGTGCAGTCTGTCGGCTCATTCAGAAATCATCAATGAAGCATCCAGAAGGCGCGCAGCTGCTGGATGAAGAGAAAGTCTGGACAAACCACAAACTGGTTAATGCTTCTCTGTTCAGAGTTGGCCCATTTAGATCAGATTTCACTTAAAAAACACTTTGGTCCTTGGGGCCTGGTTTTGAAAAAGTCTCTGGGGCCGAAATGGAAGCTGACTCTTTTATAGAACTTCCCAGATTACAAAACACTTTCCTTAGGACATTACCTTGGACAGTGCCTGACAGGGGAAAGAACTCTGCCTCTAGAATAAGAGAATCTGGGTTCAAATCCCATGGCTGGCATCTATTTAACTTGTGTGATTTTGAATAGGTCACCCAACTTCTCGACAACATAAAGCCTTAGGGACTTCTTACTCTAGCACACTAGGAGGCAGGCTATATGAGTTGAATCAACCTAATTTTACAGGTGAGGAAACTGAGGTTTGAGAGGTGAGGGAGCTTTTCCCCAACTAATAAGTACAGAGTTTGGTGCTTATGAGCTCCCCAGAACATTCTACAGGACTTGACATCTTTGCACAATCCATATCTGGAGCCCTTAAGGGTACAAAGCAAGGCTTTGTATACATTCTAATCTCCATTTTACAGATAAGGGAACAGATGAAGACACTTTTCCTAGGGATTCCAGTCAGTGGTGCAGTCAGAGTTCACTTCCATCTGGATCTCTTGAGTCCAAGGTTGGCTCTCCTTCCACTGGACCATAATGGTTTACCAGGATGCCTGAAAAAGTAGAGATTCATTCATTCATCCGACATTTATTAGGCACCTATAATGTGCCAGTGCTGGGGAAACAAGAGGCATACTAAGATTGATGGGAAGAGATAACTTGGATCCCAGGTCTGGACCCCCTACTCAGCAGAATTCTGCCTTATCTGATGGGTGTAATCAAAAATAAATAGATCCATCCTCCCTCCCAACATTTCTTCCACTCTTAGAATGGGAAAAGTCTCCTTAAACTGTCATTTTCTTCTGAGATTATCCTCTAGCAAGGAAGATGTCTTTCCTCCCATTTCTTTCACCTAAGTAAAATTCTCTCCTTGCCCACTTCTACGACCAAACTGTTCTTTAACAAAAGGAAAACTTTAGAGGTGATTTGGACTTTACAATGCCTCCACTCCAGATGTAACATGACAATCAGCAAGGGAGGGAGGTCCCCTCCAGAGATGTCTATGTTTACCACTCAGTATCTCCCCAGTGTTCAGAGCAGAGAAATGAGTTACTATAAAGTCCACTAGGGAGACGACCCTGACAAATAAGCTTGTATAAACAGATACAAGAATCCCCAGAATCCACTGGGCTTTACTGATGGCCTTGGGGAAAGGATTGGTGAAGCTGGAGTAAGTTCTTCTCAAGTGGGACTAGGAGAGAAAATGTTTGGAAAGCTCCACTTTGTTATTGCCATCATCACTGAGCAGCAGCAGCAGCACCAGATCCCTGTCCTCATTGTCAGGGTCCCTTGAGCTGTCTCCTCAGTGTATCAAAGAAATGGGGATTGTGGCTTGGAAGGTGTTGTCAGGGACATGGCTGTCACAGCCAGGGAAACTTGATCACCCACATTGAGCAAACCTGAGCCTACAACCTCAAGCAATTTACAGCACAGTGCCATGCACAAGCCTTCCCTTCCCACTAGACAGACAGCCCCGGGGAACAGAGACACAGAAGGAAAACCACCCAGGTAACAAGACTCCCAGGATGCACTGCTCTGCCACACAGAGTTCCCACTGGGCTCTCTTGTCCAAAACAAACAACTCAATGACCACAGTATGTAGTAATGGGCCATTTTTACTTCAGTCTGTACTCAATTTTAATTGACTTTAGTTTAGGAGTTTAGTCTAGTGTCCATCTTTAGGGGTGTTGGCAACATCTGCTGCCTATCTACTCACACAGTTCAACTGCCCTTCCTTCCTGAGTGTGGTAACTCCTTTCTATCTATAAATGGGGCTTGTTCAGATAAAAGGCAATGCACCCCCAAAAGCACAGACTCCAAAGGGTTCCTTTTGATGGGGGGAGGGAACTCCTCCTCTCCTCCATGTGATCACAAGTGACTTCCATGATGAAGAAAAAAATTGATCCTCCCTATATCCAGTTAAGATCCCAATGGGGCCATTGGCTCCCCCCAGTCCCGTGATAATTCTTATTTCTTTCAGGTGAGGGAGGGAAGGAGGGAAAGGAAAATAGTCATTTAATTTGGAGTAGAACAGCTCTTCTCCATTGGGAAAAGACTCAGGATTAGAACAATTCCTCTAGAATGTTCCCCTAATCTCCAGATAAACCTGAGCTTGAGCACTTGGCTTTTCGTGGCATAAAACCCAATCCTTATTTATTTCCTAGGCCATGAGATGCAAGCTGACAGTTTCGCATCTCAAGACGGGCTAAGTCTACGCTGTTCAGGTAACTAGTACTCCTTTCTCCATGTTCTTCCAGGCCAACCATTGATTTCCCTGATCTTGGGAATGAGGGGATATTGCTGCCCTCTCACCCCAGCCATAGGTGGGAATTTTCAAAGGTGGGATACAAGCCAGTGGTCTTACCAAGGCTTCCTATGGGGTACATCAGGACAGTAAGGCTGAAAGTGATGAGACTTTCATGCTAATGTAGACTCTCAGAATCACGGGTCATTGGAAGTCCCAGTTACAGTGAACTCTAATGGGGACGTCAGTAGATGAGAAATCAGGAGGACTGGATTCAAATTCTGGCTTGGATATTTATGAACTATCTATAAAAAAGAGATAACTACTCAACCTACTTTACAGAAGTATTATGGGAAAGTGCTTTGTAAATACAGCACCTAGACTTTACTACATGTGGGCTCCCTGAAAGATGTTCCAGATTCAAAGTATTTGGTTTTTTTGTTTTTTTGTTTTTTTTTTTTTTGCTGAGGCAATTGGGGTTAAGTGACTTGCACAGAGTCACACAGCTAGGAAGTGCTAAATGTCTGAGATCAGATTTGAACTGAGGTCCTCCTGACTTCAGGACTGGCGCTCTATCCACTGCACCACCCAGCTGCCCCTAGATTCAGAATATTTAACCTAAGCCATGGCTCAGGAGGCCGACCACTCCCACCAGTTATCCAAAGGATCCATTAGGACACAGCAAAGGAAATCTAATTTACAAATAATTAATAAATTACAAATAATCTAATGAGAAAAGATTCCCTTCCCCGTGTCTACACTGGTTACTTGTCTCACAGGTTATCAAATCACCAGTAGGGGAGGATACACATGGAGAGAACTTATGAGACCAGGGAACAATCATACAGGGTTCATATAAAGGCCAAGGAACATATATAAAGGGGCAGATGGCAGGTGTATTTCTGACTAGAGTATACAAATGACAGGGGCAGCTTACACGTGATGGCAACATCCTGCTTCACGCTCCATCTGCTGGGTGTCTCTGCTAGTCTTGAAGTCACTAACCAACTGGCTGGACTTCATTTTTTTAAAAGTATTTTCCAGGCCATCCACTTCCCCATACTCCCATCTACCACAGAAACTAGAAAGCCTTTTCCTGATCGAGAGCCCCATAACTATTTTAATTCATCCTCATGGTTTTTAAGGCAGCACATCTTGAGAGACAAAAGCCAGTGCATTCCAAAATTAATTGTATTCTTTTCAGAGCTCTTCTCCTGGTTCTGACTTAAAGTCCTTGGAACCAGACAATTCTCTGATCAGGTATTAGAAAATCCCTTTCACTTCTGCTATATTTATATTTGCAAGACTGTATCCCCCTAAAACTCTTTTCAGGACTGCTCCAAACATCCTGTGGGAGCTATGGGAGGGTGGGAGTGACAAGGCTCCCTTCCTCCCAAGACCCTCTCTGTTTTGCATGCAAATGGATCTAAAATAAGCTAGATGAAGCAGGCAGGCCCAGCAGCAGCCTTATCTAGTAGTTTCACTCCTGTCTTGATTATTTGTACAGTTCTTGAAAAAATAAATCACTGGCTTTTGTCTGCATTGGGCCAGCACATACCGACTTGGTCTCCCCATCTAAAGCTGAAAGTGATTTATATATGGGAGCCTGGATCATTCACATTCAAAAACCTGTGTTAGCTGATTATTAGAATGCCCCAATTGTCAGACTCTCAGCTTCCTCCCATTAGCTGGGGAGTACTTCTCTTAGTCCCAGTGCTGTAGCTTCACCCCCCCCCCCTTTCCCAGCAGAATGGCCTTCTTGAGGGCACTGAGTCACTGCTTTATCTCCTTCGTGCCAGCACGGCAGCTCATGCCCAGAAATTGGTTATGAAACACTTGTGGCATTGAATTCAGTCCTGTGAAATTTACTGAGCAAGGTCCTGGGGTACAAGGTAGAAACAACTCGGTATGCTGCTCTCTGTGCGACCTTGGGCAAAGGGGAGGGTGTGGGATGGGCTGGACTAAATGACTTTTGAGCTTCCTTCAACCTCGATCTCTGGCTTCCAATGCTCCCTTGCTCCAATGAGCCTATGGCAATATTTTTTTTTGGGGGGGGAGGAAAGGGAGATTGTTAGAGGAAGGAATATTCCTTTGGGGTGGACCCAGAAAGTTGTTCTTCTGGGTAACCCCCTGTGCTTGGATTCATACCATCATTTCATAGCCTTCTATGGGCCATCTACATTTGGGATGGAGGGGAGGAGACTCAGTGGATAGAGTACTGGGTCTGGAATCGAGACACCCTGAATTCAAATCTAGCCTCTGTCTATGGGGTCACCAAGAGTCAGTGCCACTGAATAGCCATGCCCACCTGAGGCCCGCCTGAGGCCATGAGCTAATAAATGCTGTCCCCTTAGACTCACCTCCATTACATAAGTTTGTACCTGAGACACCAGGGTTATGCTGCAAAGCAGTGGCTCCCAAAATCACAAAATCACTTTAGATCTTTAATTTTGGCCAGAAAATGCTGGTGATATCTCCCACCCCTGAGAGCCAATCTAATGTCTCCCCTCTTACCTAGCCCAAACATCCCCCCTCCCCCTGCCTCTTACCTAGCCCAAACATCCCCCCTCCCCCTGCCTCTTACCTGACCCAAACATCCCCCCTCCCCCTGTCTCTTACCTAGCCCAAACATCCCCCCTCCCCTGCCTCTTACCTAGCCCAAACATCCCCCTCCCCCTGCCTCTTACCTAGTCCAAACATCCCCCTCCCCCTGCCTCTTACCTGACCCAAACATTCCCCCTCCCCCTATCTCTTATCCAGCCCAAACTTCCCCCCTCCTCCTGCCTCTTACCTGGCCCAAACACCCCC